>JAJOOR010014058.1:0-74061 GCA_036250505.1 Solanum acaule | reverse complement strand
TAGTCTCGGTCCACAGTGGAAGGCTCCGTACCTGAGCCTCATTAGACTCAGCTGAAGTGTAAGGTGTAAGTGAAGAAAATAGAAGTCAAGCCTTACCTAAGTCTTGGCCTAGTATATATCCACAGCTGACGAAACTCCATACCGACGCCTCACTACTACTTTCATTTTTCAATTAATTAATTTCGTTCTCTATTTCTATTTAATAGGATCCTGAGGAAAAGGGTTTTGTTTCCACCGAGTTAAAATAATATGTTGATGTCTCTAGTAAACCAAAGTCACTCGAAAGACGACCTTACTCAACAAGCACCTTTCTCAGTAAGGTTGCTTGTTTCCACTCATTGAAGATTCTATCTCCAAAAGACCTTTCTATTGAAAAATCAAATGTGGATTTTCTTAGAGTATAGAAATCATGATGAGTAGTTTTACATCAAGTATTTTAGTTCCACATGTTTAAAGATGCTTTTAGATAAAGTGTTCATCATTTCAATCTCAGTTTATCAGTATTATTGAGATATAGAGTTTATTTGTATCAATTCAATTGAGATTAATACTTAGCAACAAGCGGACATAGAGATGAATTATCACTCATTAGTTTAGATAAATACATTTAGTAGAAATCATTAATTCCTAGAACTACATGTCATCATAGGTATTAAGGGGCATCTATTAGATCAATATTGAAACCTTAGTCCCTTTAGACATCAGTTTAGTGGATCCATGTCATTAGTGTCTTCTACCCTAGGAGGGTATAGAGCGCCCTTCTAGTTGGGGTACAAGTTGGACTCCATTTAGCTAAATGGAGTATGTCTTATTAGTATCTCCCACAGTCTAGTTTTCAGATATTGCATGACTTTGTTAATATTCAATTATTTCAGTTTAGTACTTATCAATTGCATATTGATTTACTTTGCCATTGCATCAGTTCATATATTTAAATTCGACATTTTAGAGTATCTTGTTCAGTTTACTAAAGTTGTGATGCATGTCTCACACTCCCAGTACATTCAAAGTACTGACTGCATACCTGTAACAATCCGTTAAGTCATTTGGAACAATAGAACTATTTTAACTCTTCTCGTAAATATTAAATAGAAATTTGGAATTTATTCATTTAGGTACAATTATTTAATTGATGGGTATTTATCAAATAATTATTTTAAATTAATAATTAATGGGCCAAGTATGAAATTTATTTAATAGCCTATGTCACTTGGCCCATATAAAAGAGTAAATTAGAGTTATATTTGGTGGATATTAGTTATTCGTCATGTTACGAAAGAGTGAAACCCTACTGCGAACACTCAATTACGAGAAGGACTAGTTGATGCTTCAGGTAAGAGTTTGTTTTTAGAAGACAAAAATGAGGTTGTATATTGATGCACTTCAATGCTTTTCTTGAAATTCTATAATCATTACGTTATAACAATTGGGGTGGTTCCAGTTGGTTGATTCTACTACATTAAGAAACAGTGGCTGCTAAAGCCTGTTATGTTCATTATTTAACGTGGAAAAATGCAAACCAAAAGCATGAAGGGTCTTAAGTTGAGGTAGAAAACTATATAGAGTAATATAAAAATAAATAAATTATGCATATAGGTCAAGAATTAAGTTTTACACACGAATATTAAACCTTGAACACAGTGGATTATTCATCATGTATTTACGTTTGTTGGAGTTTCTAGAGTTACTAGGAGACAAAGAAAAATAGTAATAATTTAATGGAGTTATCATTGCTTAGTCATGATATTGACTAGGAGATTAATGATAGGTGTGATTGGATTATTTGAGGACAGTTTTGGTTATGCATTTAATTCATAGTTATGGTTTTTGATATTTAGGTTGGTTTTGTGTATGTTATTCTTTTGTTGTTGAAATTTTATCGTATGATATCATATCATAAATAAAGTTTTGGTATTAAGATATGTTATTAAATATTAGGTGTATTGTATCATCTGAATATCATTAAATTGCATTCTTTGAAGGAATATGAGACTTCACATACTAATTGGCATCAAGATTAGGAACTTGATTATAGATTGTATTCTATGTTTTTTCTTGAGATCTAGACTAGAAATATAGCAATATTGGTGTTTACATACTCCTTTACTTACGAATAATGCATATTTGATAGATTGTGAATTTAAAGCTTTACAAAAGGGAAAGACAAAATCTTAAGGATTCATGGCACATTGTTCAACATTCGAGGTATGTTAAGGCTTCCTAGACTTTGTTGAGGGACATTTTCTAATTAAAGATTAAAAATGGAATAGACAATGGGTAAGGGCGAAAGATGGGGTCTCGTACCAATGGTGTGACGAACATTGGTACGAGTACTAGTGTTATTAAAGGGAAAGTTTATTACTATAATATGATAGATTGTAATTCTAGAATGTCAAAGCATATGGGCATTAGCTGATGTATTTAGTGACTTGATTTCTTTGTGTGGTTGTGTTTCTTTATTGAATCCGTATATTTGTGATATTTGAGGTGATTATATGTCATAGTGACATTTGATTAATTGAGATGCTTTATTATCCCCTATTATTGATATCATATTGTGTACATGCATTGACATGATATTGAGTATGAGTAAAGGTCTAACACATGGAGATTGTCCGTGTTGAGATCAAGTTATGATAATAATTTGGGCATGTGGAGATCGTCCGTGTGATGGATTGTTTATGATTATAAGTTGGGCATGTGGAGATCGTTTGTGCTGGGATTGTTTGATTTTATGATAGTTTGTTGAGATCGTCTGCACAGACACGTAGAGATCGTCCATGTCGGTATATGGACCTCGTGAGTCCCCCATGGGTCATTAACTCTCGATGTATTTCTGAGGAGTATCATGTATCTACAGTTAAGAGAGTACTAGGCATTTGAGGCATATCATTTCATGATGTCACATTGCATTGCATCTCATTGCCTCCTTCATCCTTGTTTGATTATGTGCTTCATTGATGTTTGGACATTACGTGACATTTGATTATTCCCATTTGATGAAAACATGGTTGATAAGTATAATGTGGAGTTTTAAAATTAAAGAATTATTTTATTATATACTCATGTCACTACTTCTTCGTTGTTGGTCTATGAGATATACTGGGTACATGTGGTTTCATACTCATACTACACTTGCTGCACTCTTTTATGGTGCAGATTGTATTTCGAATTTGAGTGCATTTCTGGAAGCTTGAGTCTGAGTTTGGATTTTCTTGGAGTTGTGTTGAGCTGCTTCGATATTCTGTGGCCCATACATTCATCTACCTCTATTTATTAGGTTATGTTGGTAGTCTTAGATGATATTTCTTATGTGTAGACTTGTTAAATAATTAGAGACTTATATTAACTTTAGGAGCTCTTGTACTTATGACACTAAATCTTAGGGTGATATTTCAGTTTTTCTGCATTTTTATTTAAAAGACTTAGTATGTAAGATATTTTCTTGTTATTTACCTTTTTCATATTTTTAGTTGAATTGGTTAACTTATTGGGTTGGCTTGCCTATCGGTTGAGAAACATAGGTGCCATCACGATTTGTGATTTTGGGTCATGACAAACTGGTATCAGAGCCTTAGGTTCATCGGTCTCATGAGTACAAGAGTTGTGTCTAGTAGATTCTTGCAGATCGGTGTGGAGATGTCTGTTACTTATCTTTGAGAGGCTATAGGACTTTAGGAAACTTTCTTCTTTCATTCCATATCATGAGTATGTGGTTTAGTTTGAGGTCAAAACTTTTTTGTTCCATTCTCTCACCAATGGTGAGGAGATGTTCTCAGTGGTAGGGGATGATATTATGTGGTATAGTTTAATTGTTGTGTGATCAACAAGATAACTTAGTAATGAGAATTTTATTCTAAAACATGAAATTAACGAGGTTGGAAAGTGGTAAGTATGGTTTGCTCGAGATGTGATTATGACAAGGATACTCCAACTTTGTTTTAACTTATATGATGATTTTATGACCTATGTTTATCAATGATAAAACAGTAATTCAATAGTGGGATGGTATGATATAAATATCTGAAAGGCAAAGTATAAGATTGAGAGGATCATTGATTAATGAGAGGATACATTATAAGGCTATGAGAAAAAGTTGAGGAAGAACAAGGACATGAAACGTGTTTATTTGTGATGAAATTTGAGATGGTAAGACTTATTATAAGATTCGTATGAAAAACTTTCGTTATATTTTTTTGAGTGGAGGTATACTGAACATAATTTGAACAATTCAAGTTGGATGGCCCAATGACCATATTGATATTCATTTGATAGAAGCCATGAGGTGTGTCAAGTCTATGCATCAAGAGATTATAAAGGCTAAATTGGATATCAGTTAGTAAGAACATTTAATGTGGCGGATAATGATATATATTGATAAATTCATATTGTGAGGATTTTTCCAGATATTGAATTGAGGATTAGTAATAATAATTGAAAGTAAAAGGGGAGAAAGATTCTTTAGTTAAAGGATTTTGGAAGGGATAGTTGTATGAAGCTACATGAGGACATCTATATATATGTATGCATAGTAGTTATGAAATCACTATACAGATCATAGACCAATATAGCAGTGATTGGAAATATTACCTTAGTAAATAACTAATTGTATTGGGGTAACCAAAGTTTTTCAAAGTATCATTTGATATGCATTCGATTGTCTACAGTTTTATTTCAAGTGTGGGTCTACTTCATTTTACGTAACTACGTACTTTTTCTTGGATTCAAAAATGTGTTGTGACTCTTCTCTTATGTATATACATAGTCCTGCACCCGTAGATGGTTCTTAGTGGTAGATCGATTGCATTGATCTATTGTTGCTGACTTGGTAGTACATGACACATGAGCAGACTTAGTTCTTTTGAATATGAATTGAATTTCACCATATCATGTGCTTACAGACTTCTAGGCCAATAAGATAACCTTAGATTTGTCAAGCATTCCTAAAATGATGTGGCAAAAGCCTTTCATTACTTATCTAAGAAGGATATTTTCAATTGTGAAGTCTCAACTGGTAAAAAGAGAAAGTGATACATCACTTATTGGATTTATGTTTCTGATACTATTATCGATAATTCTCCTTTAGAATCAGTTTAGTGGAAAAAGAGTCTTGGAGGTGTTTCAGCCAATCGTGATATCAAATTTAGTATTGACATAGAGGTTGACAATCGATCTATTTCTATCATTTCTTATAGGGATTCTCTGGTGGAATTTAAAGAACAGTATTAAGACTTGTTAAGTAAAGATTTATTAGATTAAGTATATATTTGTGGGGTGTTTCTATCGTCCTTGAATTCCTTTGTTACTTATTTTATCGATGATATATTGGTATACTTCGGTGGTAGGGAGGATCACGAGCATCATTTGAGATTGTTCTGTAAAATTTGAAGAAGATTCAACTCTATGTATGTTTTTTAAGTGTGAGTTTCTTAGTTCTGATATCATTTTGGGACATATATTGTCTAAGAAGGGCATTATAGTGAATTCCTAAGAGACTGAGGTACTTCATAATTTGAACAAACCTCTTTCCATTACCAAAATTCAGAATTTCTTAGGTCTTGCAGATTATTATTGATAATTATGGAGAGACTCTCATCTATTTCATCCGTAATGACTAGGTTGATTCAAAAGAATGTGGCTTTTCAGTGGTCTAATGAGTGTAAGGTGAGTTTTCAAAAGCTCAAGATTTTATTGACTACTACTTTGATTTTGACCCTACTCATGGAGGGATATGGTTTTATTGTATATTGTGATACTTCTCATATTGATGTTGGTTGTGTATTGATATAGGAGGGGAAGGTGATAGTTTATGTTCGAGCAGTTGGGGGTTCATGAGAATAACTATACTACCCATAACTCAGAGTTGGCAATTATAATATTTGCACTAAAGATTTGAAGACATTTCTTTTATAGTGTGCATTGTGAGCTGTTCAAGGATCATTGTGGTCTCCAATATATATTCAATCATTGAATTCTCAATTTTTAGCTAGTTGAGATGGTTAAATTTTCTCAAGGACTATGGGGTTACTATCGTTTAAAATTAGGGCGAAGAGTGATAGTAGAGGCCTTGTGTAACGACCTATTCCCATCGTTATAGGAAAGCCAACGGGGAAAGAATTTGGGCCAGAAAACTTTTTTGGTAGTATCTTGAAAATTCCTAGCCTAGTCCAAATTTGGACAAAATCTGAGTCATGCGAGGTCTAGGAAATTTTGGTAATGAATGAGAGATTTAATAATGTATTTGATTACATGGGTAGATAGCTAAGATGTTAAGAAACCCATATGACTTACGAAATCAAATTTGGGCGAGTGGAACCCCAAAACTGATCTTAGCGTGAACGGGTAGTTTTTGAACATCAAGAGTTGAAGGTGTGTTGTGAAATGGAGGTTTGGAACTCTAATTTTGACTCTTTGTTTCCTTGCAAGCCGCCAGGGAGGGATTTATCCTGCCAGGGCGAGGCCACTGGGGAGGGTTGGGTCCCGCTACGGTGGGCCATGATGAGTTTGAGATTTTGACTCATTTAGGGATTTATTTAGATAGATTTAGTATCCTCAAATGCTTAATTTGTGGCATAAACTGATGTTAAATCCTTGATTTTCAGGTGTATGGATTGAGAACAAAGCAAGGATACTAACATGCAAAAAGAAGCAAAACAAACTGAATAATTGAAGAAACAAAAGCCTGGTGATCACCAAGAGCGGTTGCCGAATCGCCGAATGGCTAATTCTACTGCTTAAATTTCCAGTGTGCCAGCCCTGAGGGAAGAAACCAAGTCGGCGACAAAAGGAGCAGTCGGCGCATTGCCGAGTAGTTCTGCGAAGCCAAGATAGATCGCCCAAAATTACAGACCTTGAGAATGCTATATGTCAAGGCGAAAAGGCGATGGAAGAGGTCAAAGGGCGGCTCACCGAGTGGTTCGGCGAGCCCGACTTACTTCACCAAATGGCCACTCGTAGATTATTTTTCGCGACTATAAATTAGATTTTGAACATTTAGTGTAATATCTTTTTACATCTTTGAGTATCTATTTTATTTTAGAAGACTTAGAACTTTTCCCTCTATAGTTTTTCATAGCTTTGAACAATTTGAGAACTTCAATTTGGAGAATTGGGAAGTGGGTTTCAAAGATTCGACAAATTGAAGCATTGTAAAGACTAAATCACTCTTACCCAGTTGATGGATAATCGATTCGGTAATGGTTTTTATCCTTTTATGATGATAGGCTAAAACCCCAATTCTTGGGGTGTGATCATGTCATTATGGGCTGAATTAGTTTATGGGCATTGCTAATTACTAGTTTAAATGTCGTTTAAAGTGAGTTTAATCATTAATTGTGGTTTAATTTAATAATTGTAGTTGCAAATGTAGTTCTATATTTGTGTTCTTTGCTTGCTCGAGAGAGAGGTTTTAGAACTAAGATTATTGATTGATGGTTTGTGGGTATTGGGTTGATTTGGGTTTAGCTCGAGAGAGTAAATCCTAAACCCAATCCCACACATTTAGCTCGAGAGAGTGAATGAATTAAGGTGTGGGTTGTTTTTCATTGCCATGCTTGTTGATGTTCGAAAGAAATCATCTTATTTGGGGTAGTTGTTCGAGAGAAAACTATCTCCCTAATAGTCTAGCCTACTCACTGATATTTAGCTATTTACTAATAGTTGCAATTACCCATATGTCTATATTTGCCTATAATCGATCACATCCCGAGAATTCGTCTCCCTATTGTTAGTTTGAAGTTTTTGTTACTAATTGTAGTTGATAACTAAAACTAAAACCCCCATCTGACATTTGCGTCACCCTTTTAATTTGAGTAATGTTCTTTTCCATAATTTCTATTCCTATGGCTGATTAGACCACGTTTACACTTCCTAATTGAATTTTAAAACATGTACCGCTCCCTGTGGGATTCGACCCCATCTCATTTAGTTAGGTTTTATACTGATTTACAATCGTTGACACCTAGAATTGGATGAGGTGTGCTTGAAACGTTAAATAAAAAATGGTGTTGTTGTCGGGAAGTGGTGTTGTTTTAAATTATTTTGGTCAAGTTGAATTGTGTTCTTTTTAGTTATAATTGAATCTAATTACTTTTAGCTTTGGTTTTGTGTAGCTTGTTAAAAAAGAGAAGGAAATGAGCGTTAACGGAAGTAATGGTAACCAAGTGGGCCACCAAGATGATGTCGGAAACCTCAACGATGTCAATGGCCTAAACATCAATGACCCAGTCCAAACGGGTGGTGTTAGGGCCATTCTTTTGCCTCTAGCTAAAGGGAATGATGTGGTTCACATCACAAGCACCATGCTTCAACTCTTACAACTGAAGGGTTTGTTTAGGCGGCTTGATCATGAGGATCCCCATGAGCACATCAGGAATTTAGTTGATGTCTGTAGACCATTCTCATTTAAGAACTTATCGCAAGAATCTGTCCGATTGAGGTTGTTCCCGTTTTCTCTTATGGGCGAGGCACGCAAGTGGTTGGCTGAGTTGCCAAGAGATTCTATCAAGAAGCTGGAGACCCAAATGGGTCAAATTTCATCTCATCTAAACCCAAGACAACAAGGGGGTTGCCTAGTGATAGTATGGCAAACCCCAAGAATGAAGCTTGAATAGATACTTATGTCCTGCCATGACGTTAACTAAGGTGCTTCTTGGGAGGCAACCTAAGTTTTTAGTGCTTTGTGTTTGTTTTTGAATAATGGGTGTTGATTGTGCAGGTTGAAAAGTGGAATGTGTTTAAGAATGTACAGGTTGGCGAACCAAGAGTCCAGGCGGCGACTCGCCGAAGAGGTCGGCAAGCCCAATCTGGACCGCCGTTGGACTCACAAAAACATCAGGTGGGAGTCTGTAAAACTCAGCAGGCTAATGGCTGAATCAGCGACTCACAGAACAGGTCGGTGAGCCCGATTTTATCCGTCGTTTGGACCCCCAAATTGACTGGAGGTCTTGTAAAAATCGGTGAGGTAAGTCACCACTCGGTGCATCGCCAAGTGGTTCAGCGTGGTCAACTAATACCATCAAAAGGGCCGCAAACTGAAAGGTTTTGAAAGGCCAAACGATTTAAATTTTCAAAATCTTTTGCATTCTCTCATTTCTAACCCCGTACACTCTCACCCGTACCTTAGATCTCCCATATTTTCCCATTTTTATTTCTTTTATGTTTTGGATCTCGTGCTTGGATTTGGATAACTTTGCCGCCTAGCATATCAAAATCTCAATTATACATTAAGGATGGTTTTTCGAACCCCAAACTCTAGATTAGTAGTTGAACTCGAATGTTCTTAGTAAATGTGTGTTATTGTGTGCTGGGCATGTGTTTGAATCATATTTGATGTGTTGGATTGCCTACTTTGTATTTCGAAATTGTGCCTAATTGTTTAAAATGATGATTTCCCAAATTTTGTGTGTTAAAATTTTTCGTAAATTGTTAGGTTGCAGTTATTTTATGTTGGGTCTAGTTGGGTGAAGTGTAAGTAACCCCAAATTGTGCTAAATGACATACTTTGCCCAACGATGGAGCGTTTGACATCATTCTTAAGGGAAAAAGTCGTCAAATGGCCAATTTTGGCCAAATCGGGGGATGTCTGAGTACCCCGGAGGTATGGGTCGATTGGGTTTGGTCCTAATTGTGTATTGTATGTGTTTGATTTTTACTTTAGGGGTTGTGGGCTTGATTTTGGTATATAGGGTTGAAATTTGGCACGTTGGGCAGTTTTGTGAGCTGGGTCGAGCTCGCCGAACGGCTCAGCGGTTCACCGACGTCCCCCTTTGATCGCATTTATTTCTTGAATTGGCTATTTGTAGTCTGTAACTTTCGGTGGAAAGCCTGAGCTCACCGAGTTCACTCGGCAACTCGTCGAAAGGTCCGTTGATCTCCCTTTCTGCTCCTCTAACCCCTAAAGAATACTTTGAATATTTGTGGGCTAGTATGAGTTTGCCGAGTGATGTCGGCGTCACCGAAAGGCCCTTAACATCACCGACCTGCCATTTTTCTTGAAATTTTTAAGGTGAGCCCGATCTAGCTCACCAAAGTAATTTGGCGACTCACAGATTGGTTTGAAGAGTCTTTCTGCAACCTGAATTATGAGATTTTTCTTGAATTATTTCCAACTCTTGTCTGTGTGTTTTGCAGATATGGCTAGGACCAACTGGGACGAGAGTGGCATGCCGCCCTGTAAACGAGCACGGGGCATCGTAATAAATGAGGGAGCAACTGCTTCCAACAAAAAGGGAAAAAAGGCACCTCTAAAGGGAGGCAAGGGCAAGGGCAAAGCGCCCGTAGCTAAGATACCGGAGCACAACTCCGATAGTGCTGGGGAGTCTTTTGATTCGAAGGCTGCATTCTCTAACCCTGAGGATGACCAACCACTACAGACCCGGCGAGCAGAAATCCGTGCAAGAGTTCGTTAAGATCCGTCGAAGATCCCAGAGTCTACCCCTCCTGCTGCTGATACAGTGCCAACTCTGGCACAGATGGTGGTCCAAGCACCACCAGTTCAGGGTCCTCCTCCCCGGTTACTCAACAGGCTAAAGTCCGAGGGATTGAGGACTATTCTGGAGGAAAAGAGACTGTCCACGAATGGTGTGGTGGACAGGTACCCTTTGGTGTGGGACACACTCTTGTTCCACATGTTTGATCTATTTACCAGGCCCTATGGCCCATACATTGCCACATGGGTCAGAGAATTCTACATCGCATATGGTGACTTAGTAACCCAAGGGAAGAAGAAGCCTAGTGCCTTCAAACCAGTAGAGTCTGTGATAGTTCAGGGGAAGACAGTGGGATGCAGCAGCAATCATATTAATGATGTACTTGACAGGGCTACAGGTTTTGAGCATGACTACCAGGGCATGATCACAACACAAAATCTAGATGACCTCAAGGGATGGTTTACACCACCCCATGGTGGATTGAGGCCGAAGCCCCTATTAAGAAAAAGGACTTGAACATAGCATCTCGGTATTGGTTCGGGTTCATCAGCAACTCCATCATGCAATCAGAGAACAAGTCCATTCTGCCACCCAAAGGTGGCCTGTCTCGAGTCAATCATCGCCAAGAAGCAGCTGAATCTGGGGTTAATTATCGAGCAGAAGATGGCCATGAGGGCCAAACAATGCTAGACATCCCATACATTCCCAGTGCTTATTACAAAGTTATGTCGGCAGGCTGGAGTTCCTCTTGACAAGAAGAGGGACATTTAGGTCACAATCGCATCCACCACCGACATCCGATGCATAGTGGCCGAGTACTCACGGGATGAGGCGGATAGAAGGAGAGCATCTCAGGTGGATACATCCACAGTTGTTGATGTTAAGTCTATACCAGCAGAGGCAACTTTGCCTACTTCGGGCCTTCAGCTACATCTGCTTCTACTCATTCCCAGGCCCCAGGTTCTACCACTGCTTCCCAGCCTCCTAGGATCAATCAAGCCATGCTCCTCAAGATGGGGCACCTAGCCCATTCTGTCGATGTTCGGGCTTCCCAGCTTGAGGTTGAGGTGCCTTGGATGATTGAGCAAGCCATTTTAGCTTCTTTGACACCCCTCTAGACATCGATTGATGCTCTCATGGCGAGAGTAGAGACTTGTGAGAGAGGACATGGGGTTACTACTGAGGTTACGACTTTGAAAGCTGAGGTTTCTGCGTTGAGAAATGATGTGTACCATCTGAAGTCCACACACTTCACTTCACTTTTGAGTCAGTTGAGGCTCCTGGTGTTCTGGGTGTAGATGTCTTGGTAAGTTTTGATATCCCTCCGTATACGACTGGAGATGAGCTTATGAAGGATGTGGCTGTTGCTGAGTCAGAGGCGGAGACAGATGATGAGCAGCTTGATGCTCAGGAGGCGACCATCTATGAGGACCAGCCTGACTTAGAGGATACGATAGTATAGTGAGTCATTAAGACATCACTGACAAATACTTCCATGGGAGGCTCTAGTGGAGTTAGAGTTGCTATTACCTCGGGTAGTGATGCCCAAGACCAGAGTGTTACCCCGGGCATTGATGCCCCGACAGATGGAGCGACTGAGTAGACATGACTAATTTTACCTCCTTCTCTGTTGTTTTATTGACTATATTTGTTTTTATTGCATTTGAGGACAATTGTTTTTCTTTTATGGGTGGGGAGAGGTATTTCCATATGTACCTCTTGTGATTACATTTTGTGTATATATATTGGGTTTTGTTTTTTAATTATGTTTTTGTGGATGTTGAGCTTGGGGCTCCTTGTTTTGAATGGAAATGGTTTTTTGACCTATTTTGAAAATTTGTACCACCTCTTTTGTGTGATTGCGGTTGTTCTTATGAAAAATTGAGTATCGGTTGTGATCAATACCGATGACTTGAATAATGCTCTTAATTGAACAAAATGAATGTGCAGCTATGATGAGGCAAAATGAAGTTGCATAGACAATGTGTGAAATTTTTGCATCTCATTGTGACTAGCCGGTTATCGAATGAAGTCACTTGTGATCAACATTGCACACTAGCTCGAATGAGTCTCGTTTGATATTGGTGCCAATGTCTTGTGTGATGAGCTTACCTTGAATATTGTATGTGATGACACCTAGAATTTGCCTCGTTGGTCCGGTTGACTAAGTGATGCAAACCCTTGAAATGATCTTAGGCAACAATTTTGATGAGGGAAACTAATTGACATGATACCTCTTTTTTTGGCCAACCTTGTGAGATGGTGTGAACCTTGCTTGAACCCCTTTGAGCCTTATCCTTTTCTTGGAAGAAACTTGAGAAATTATGACCCCTCTTTATCCGTTCACCCATAACTCTCATGAAGTGTGGTTTGTTTGAATAGTCAACTTAAGTTGGGGTGTGGTGAAAAGAGAAGGTAAATCAAGAAGTATGAAAAATCCCCCTAGAACAATGGTGTTGAAAATGATGGAACCCCTCCATATAAAAAAAAGAGAAAAAGAAAAGAAGTAAACAAAAGAAAAAGAAAGAAAAAGTTGTGACATAAAGTAGTCAAAGTGACAAAAGAAATGGGGTATTCGATAGTCCATTTGAAGTGAATAATTGGGTGAATTATGAGCATGCTCAAAATGTTGAAGGAAAGGAAGAAAAGTGATGTTCAGATCACATTTCATGAGGGTAGCAGCTGCTGAGCCTAAATGACCATACCTTTACACTCATCCCCGTTACAAGCCCTGAAAAGACCTTGGTGATCTTGAGTTAGCTGAAGCAAATTTTGATTGGAAAATAAGAGCAAACTTATTGGTGAAGTCATGCTTGTGTTCATCTTTGTGAGTGTGAGAATTATATGTGATTCCGGATCTATATTGTTGAAGAACTTTGTGTGAAGAGGGAATCATCTTTGTTCTGAGGGCATTTGAGTACCTTTGTTGAGCTTGAACTTGCATTTGAAGCAAGTATTGTGATCTTGAGCATATTTGATAATGTTGAGTCACAATTTGAATCTTTGAGTGCACAATTGATCATTGCATGAGTAAGTTGAGTCTTGTTGTGTGCATTCATGTTGAGTCTTTTGTAGCACTATTCGAGACATCCTTTTTGAACTGCTGAACTTGATTTTTACTTGAGGACAAGTAAAAGTTTAAGTTGGGTGTGTTGATGATTCTGAGATTTTGACTCATTTGGGTCTTTATTCAGATAGATTTAGTGTCCTCAAATGCTTAATTTGTGCCATAAACTGATGTTAAATCCTTGATTTTCAAGTGTATGGATTGAGGAACAAAGCAAGGACACTAACATGCAAAAAGGAACAAAACAAACTGAAGAATTGAAGAAAGAAAAGTCTGGTGATCGCCAAGAGCGTTTGGCGAATCGCCGAATGGCTAATTCTACCGCCTAATGTTCTAGTGTGCCAGCCCTGAGGGAAGAAACCAAGTCGGCGACAAAAGGAGCAGTCCCCGTATCACCGAGTAGTTCCTCAAAGCCAAGATAGATCGCCCAAAATTACAGACTTGTGGATGCTGAATGCCAAGGCGAAAAGGCCATGGAAGAGGTCAAAGGGTGGCTCGCCGAGTGGTTCGGCGAGCCCGACTTACTTCGCCAAATGGCCACTCGTAGCTTATTTTTGGCAACTATAAATTAGATTTTGAACATTTAGTTTAATATCTTATTACATCTTTTTACATCTTTGAGTATCTATTTTATTTTGGAAGACTTAGAACTCTTCTCTCTATAGTTTTTCATAGCTTTGAAGAATTTGAGAATTTCAATTTGGAGAATTGGGAAGTGGGTTTCGAAGATTCGACAAATTGAAGTATTGTAAAGACTAAATCACTCTTACCCATTTGATGGATAATCGAGTCGGTAATGGTTTTTATCCTTTTATGATGATAGGCTAAAACCCCAATTCTTGGGGTGTGATCATGTCATTATGGGCTGAATTAGTTTATGGGTATTACTAATTACTAGTTTAAATGTTATTTAAAAGTGAGTTTAATCATTAATTGTGGTTTAATTTAAGAATTGTAGTTACAAATGCAGTTTTATATTTTTGTTCTTTGCTTGCTCGAGAGAAACATTTTAGAACTAAGATTATTTATTGATGGTTTGTGGGTATTGGGTTGATTTGGGTTTAGCTCGAGAGAGTTATTCCTAAACCCAATCTCACACATTTAGCTCGAGAGAGTGAATGAATTAAGGTGTGGGTTGTTCTTCATTGCCATGCTTGTTGATGTTAGAAAGAAATCATTTTATTCGGGGTAGTTGTTCGAGAGAAAACTATTTCCCTTATAGTCTAGCCTACTCACTGATATTTAGCTATTTACTAATAGTTGCAATTACCCATATGCCAATATTTGCCTATAATCTATCACATCCCGATAATTTGTATCCCTATTGTTAGTTCAAAGTTTTTGTGACTGATTGTAGTTTATAACTAAAACCAAAACCCCCATCTGACATTCATGTCACTCCTTTAATTTGATTAATGTTCTTTTTAATAATTTCTATTCCTATGGATGATTAGACCACGTTTGCAATTCCTAATTGAATTTTAAAACACGTACCGCTCCCTGTGGGAATCGACCCCAACTCATTTAGTTGGGTTATTTACTGATTTACGATTATTAACACGTAGAATTGGATGAGGTGTACTTGAAATGTTAAATCAGGCCAGTCGCGACTTAAGTCGTAATTAAACCCCAAAAACGTTATTTTCTGCAAGTTTCATTCTTCAGAGCTAAGAGATGACCCGGTTAATTTCTTGATAGTTTTCCACAAATTTTGGTGCTAAAGGTAAGGATTTTACTCCCCTAACCCGTCTTTCGATCCGTAAAACTTAGATTCTTGGTTATTTATTATTGGGGGAGGGCTTTTGGACTAAATTTGATGGTGTGAAAATGCCCTAGCCGTAACATAGGATCATGAGTTGGGTCTTGGATTATTGGGTTTGCTATAATCTGGTAATTAGACCTTAATTAATTAATCTTTGCAATAAATTGTTGTTTATAGACCAAGAACAAGCGGAAAGAATTCGGAAAAGGAAGATTCAAGAATCTTAGGAGAGTTCAAGGTTGGTTTCGAGGTAGGTGATGGTTTGATTCTTGTTTGCGTGATATATGTTGGTGATTACTTCATTGTAAAGCATGTATGTATGTGAATGAAGCATTGTTGATCAAACCTAATGAAATGAGTGCGAATTAATAAATGTATGACATGATTTAACACTTGATTGTATGATTATGAGAAAGTACATATGAGTGTGATTATGATTGTGGTTCTGCTGAATAGATCAGGTGTCACGTTTCAACACACTAACTTGGATCGGGTTCCACATTCTGGTGCATATATTGGATCGGGTGTCACGTTCGGAACACTAATTGGGATCGTGTACCATGTTCCGGTACACTAACAGTTTGGGTATTGGTTCCGTGAGAGGACCATTGAATTGTTGTATTTACTTGATATTGAGAATGTGGATTTGTACATTACCCTTGAAATAATAATTATGTTTATATTCCGTACATGTCATGTTTTTACTTGTTGTGACTGCTTATATATATTTCGCTTAGTGGGATAGCCGTGTGATCCTACCAGTACGCTGTGGGTGTGTATTGATACTGCACTTCCTCTTTCTTTGTTGAGTACAGGGCATCTTCAGGCAGCTACTGATAGACCTCATTTAAGAGATCAGTGATCAAACCCGAATTCAAGGGTGAGCCAGTTCTTCCAGGTTGTCATGAGTTCTCTTCTATTTAGTTCATTCTCACGGACTTAGACTAGTTCTTTAGATATGGTTATGTTTTAGCTTCCGGGATTGTATCCCTATTCCTTAGACTTGTGAATTGTTAGAGTTTTGGTACATTGACTTTCAGGTTCTAGGGGTCATTTTCCGCATTGTTTGATAGTCGTTGTTAAGTTTTCGGAGTTTATGGGAACTCTAGTTTATTTCTGCATTTAAACCTTTTTCCATAACTTTAAATGTGTAGTATTTTGTTATGTTGTTTACTTTGGGTTGTAGTGGTGGTTGTCCCACCAGAAGGTTAGTGTGGGTGCCAATCACGACGCTCTGGGTCGTGACAAAATTGGTATCAGAGCCCTAGGTTCGTTGATCTCGGTGTACCAAAATGAGTTTAGTAGAGTCTTGTGAAACGGTACAGAGACGTATGTACTTTTCTTCTAGAGGCTATAGGACATCAGGACATCTCTCTATTTTCTCTTGTCTTCTTTCGTGCTATAACTTGATTCCAATTGGTATCTGGTAATCCAAATTGGTATCTATTCTCCTTCACTCTTCTGTCCGCAGATAGTTAAGACTTGCTTCAACGGTGGCAGACCCGTAGCTCCCATCAATGAGCCCGCTGAGGAGTTCAGAGCAAGAGGTCGCGGTCGAAGCAGATGTAGAGGTAGAGCAAGGGGTAGAGGCCAAGGAATGGTAGCACCTGCTAGGGGTGGATCTCCAGTTGAGAATGTTCCCAGAAATGAGGTTCTTCTCACACATCATGAAGAGATAGAGGAGAATGTGGAGGTTGAGAATGAGGAGGATATTGGACAAGAGGAAGAGGTACATGTTGAGACTATAGGTATTCCTCCCTTATACCCAGTGTTAGCTCAACAGATTATGTCATTCCTGAAAGGATTGGTTGGTCCTGGAGTTCTTACCATAGTTCAAGCAACTCAAACTCCCGCCAACCCCCCTATTGCTATTACTGTCCCCAAGGTGGGTGGAACTATAGGTACTGATGCCTTTTTCCATCCATTGTTGGATCCTATGATGATTGGTAACGAGCATGAAATGTTGACCAAGTTTCTTAAATTGAAGTCGCCTATGTTCCATGGTTTAGAGAGTGAGGACGCTTATGAGTTCATCTTGGATTGTTATGAGAGGGTGCATAGGTTGGGTATTGTTCATTAGTATGGGGTAGAGTTCGTGGTTTTCCAGCTTCAAGGTGAGGCTAAGCAGTGGTAGAGAGCATATGTGGAATGCAGATCGTCAGTTTTGCCCCCACTCACTTAGACACAGTTTCATACTCTATTTTAGAAATGTATGTACCCCGGACCTTGGGGGATCGCAAGAAAGATGAGTTCATGGCTTTGGAGCAGGGTCGTATGTCTGTAGCTGCTTATGAGGCTAAATTTCATGCATTTTCTAGATATGCTACTCAATTGGTGACTACTGAGGAGGAGAGGATTCGCTTATTCGTCAAGGGACTAAATTCTGAGTTACAGGTATTGTCTGTTCACATGACCTCTGCAGGAAAAAGTTTTAATGAGGTGACTAACTTTGTAAAGAAAGTAGAGGGAGTTAGGCGTGATGGACAGACTAAGACTTTGGCTAAGAAGGCCAAGAGCACATGTAACTTTCAGGGTTCTAACTCCAGAGGTTTAGGTAGGCCGACACTTGTAGCCCGACCAATTCAGTCTGCCATGCCCACTTCTACAGGTACTTACTCATGAACCCCATAGCAAAATTTTATTCAAGATAGCCAGGGAGCTGCATCTTCGGTTAGCGAAAGAACGTCCTTTGATCGTACTTACTACAATTGTGGGGAACTTGGGCATATAAGGAGAGATTGTCCCCAGCCACACATGTTGGACTCCACCCAGCAGCAGACTAGAGCAGTGGTACACGCAGGCAATGGTAATAATGGTAGAGGGCGTCCACAAGGTGGGCGATGAGGACATTAGCGAGGCAGCGAGGCCGTGAAGGCTGGGGAAATGGTAATACAGGTAGAGGAACAGTGTAGCCAGGTAAGGAGGTCGCCTGTCATGATGACATGGCTCAGTGTTATGCCTTTCGAGCAAGACCGAGGCTGAGGTGTCTGATGCAGTGATCACAGGTATTATTCTTGTCTTTGACCGGATGGCTACTGATTTGTTTGATCTGGGTTCTACTTATTGATATGTATCAGTTCAGTTTGCCTTGGGTTTTGATATGATTTGTGATATACTTGATGCCCCCATCCATGTTTCTACCCAGTTGAAGAGTCAGTCATAGTCACCTATGTGTATTGTGCTTGCCCTATCTTGTTTATGGGTTTTTAGACTTGGGTTGATTTGGTTATTTTGTATATGACTGATTTTGATATAATCTTAGGCATGAGTTGGTTGTCCCCCCATTATGTTGTATTAAATTGTAATACAAAATCTGTGACTTTAGAGATACCCGGTAGGGAAAAGTTAGAGTGGGAAGGGGTGTACAAGCCTAAGCTAGCTCATGTCATATCCTTCATTCAGGCTAGGAAATTGGTGGGGCATGGATGTTTGGCGTATATGACTCATATTCGGGATGTTGAGGTTGAGTCTCCCTCTATTGAGTCGATTCCTATAGTGTCTGAATATAAGGAAGTGTTTCCTACAGATTTGTCTGGTATGCCTCCGGATAGAGATATAGATTTCTACATTGATTTGGAATCTGGTACCCACTCCATTTCCATCCCTCCATATCGCATGGCTCTGGTATAATTGAGAGAGCTTAAGAATCAAATCCATGAATTTCTTGATAAATGTTTCATCCATCCTAGTGCTTCCCCATGGTGGTGTTGATGTCTTGTTTGTTAAGAAAAAATATGGTAGTATAAGGATGTTCATAGACTACCGGCAGTTGAATAGGGTCACTATTCGAAACAAGTATCCATTGCCTCGAATAGATGATATTTTTGACCAGTTGCAAGGTGCATCAGTTTTCTCTAAGATTGATCAAAGGTCTTGTTACCATCAGTTAAAAATTAGGCCTGAGGATGTACCGAAGACGGCTTTTAGGACCCGCTATGGACACTATGAGTTTTTAGTAATATCGTTTGGATTGACAAATACGCCTACAACTTTCATGAGTATGATGAACGGAGTGTTCAAACCATTCTTGGATTCTTTTGTGATTGTCTTTATTTATGACATTTTGGTTTATTCAAAGAACATGCAGGAGCATGCCGACCATCTTCGTATTGTTCTGGGTATTCTTGGGAGGCAAAAGTTATATGCTAAATTTTCCAAGTGTGAGTTCTGGTTGACTTTAGTTGCCTTTTAGGGCATATAGTTTCAAAGGAAGTGGTAATGATAGATCCCAAAAAGATTGAAGCCATTAAGAATTGGGTCCTGCCTAGATCTGTGACTGAAGTTAGGAGTTTTGTGGGGCTCTCTAGTTACTATCGTCATTTTGTGAAAAACTTTTCTTCTATTGCCACACATTTGACAAAGTTGACCAAAAAAGAGGTGCCTTTTGAATGGACTGAAAAGTGTGAGGAGATCTTTCAAAAGCTCAAGACTCTTTGGACCACAACACCTATTCTAGAACTACCGGTGGAAGGTAAGGATTTCATTGTTTATTATGATGCTTCACATTTGAGTTTGGGTGATGTGTTGATGCAGGATATGAATGTTATAACTTATGCATCGCGACAGTTGAAGGTGCATGAGAGTAATTACCCCACACATGATTTAGAGTTGGCAGCAGTAGTGGTTGCTCTTAAGATCTGGCGACATTATCTTTTTGGTGTCAAGTGTGAGGTGTTTACTGATCAGCGTAGTCTACAATGTGTATCCACTCAAAAGGATATGAACTTGAGACAACGAAAGTGGATGGAGTTACTTAAGGATTATGATGTCACCATCCAATACCGTCCGGGTAAGGCTAATGTGGTGGCAGACACTTTGAGCCGAAAGGCGGTAAGTATGGGTAGTCTAGCTTGTTTGACTGTAACCAAGAGACCTTTGTCTAAGGTTATTTAGACCTTAGAGTCTAAGTTCATGCAGTTGGGCTTCTTAGAAAAAGTTGGGGTGTTATATAACATTGAGGTGAGGGCCACGTTCATTAAGGAGATCACGACCAAACACTTTTAAGGATGATAGTTTGAATGAGCTTAGAAAGAAGACGGTGTCTAGCAAGGCACAAGATACCACTCTTGATGCGGGGGTGTGCTCAGTTTTAAAGGATGGATTTGTGTTCCTCGGGTAGACGACTTGATTTAGAAATTGTTGACAAAGTCTCAGGGTTCACTATATTCCATTCATCCGGGTGTGACTGATATACCGTGAATTTACGGTATTTTTGATACGTTTCACCTAGAATTTGTGTGCATATTAAGCTATTTTGTTATTAGGAATAATGTTTTATGTGTAATTAGTAAAGTGTAACTTGTAGCTGGACCAATGTGCGTAGTGAAATTCCCTATTTGGAGGACCAATCACTTAGGGATACCCAACTTACCAACTTTGCATGAAAAACACTAGGAAATGATTACTATTATTAGGATTACTGCGTTAAGACCTTGTGGGAAACACATATACCCTAATTTCTCTTTCATATTGATAACTCAAAGTTTGAATCTTGTCTACTTGTTACTTACTGATACTTAATCAACAATCTGTTACTTTAATCACAAAATCCCCCCTTTGTTTACTTCTTTCAGAAATAGTTTGACTAAAAGGAAATAATCGTAAGTTAAGTTTAAGTCTAAACCATTTTCCTCGTGGTATCGACCCCAACCTACAAGTTGGGTTCCTTATCTAACAATGGTCTCTTATACTTCTTTAATAGGGGTGTAGTTTGAGCGTATCAAATTTTGGCGCCGCTGTCGGGGAATTTGGCTTTTAAATTAAGACTAACTACATTATTGAACTTTAGTCAATTATTTACTAATTTTATGCTTTTATTTTGTTTTTGTTTTTTACAAGCTTTTACTCTAGTGTATGCCAAGTACACGGAGTCGAGGCAAACCATTGACCCCCTACGATCCAGAGTTGAGTAAAACGTTGAGAAAAATGAATAATGAAGGGGTAATCAACAATCCAATCGGAGAGGGTAATGAGGATGGAGATGAATTGCAGCCTCCTAGGGTTGTTAATGTGAACGCTGAGGTTCAGGGTGGTAATCTACTCGGTAATATAGAGAGGGTACAAAATCCGCAAGCACTGAGGCTTCGTGATAACTACCGGGTTGACTACAATATAGTTGAATCTGAAGGGCCTATTGTTCTACCTCCTCTACCTCCAGGGCATACATTTGTGGTAACCAGTAGTCTTATGCACGTGCTTACAGCGAGAGGGTTGTTTTTTTGTCTAGCTTCAGAAGACCCTCATGGTCACATGGCTAAATTGAGAAGTGTCTGTAAGATTTGTGTGGGGCGACCTGAGTTAGAAATGGATGTTCTAAGTATGAAAGTCTTCCCTCTGTCATTGATCGGTGATTCTGTAGTGTGGTTTTCTGAGCTTTCATGTAATTCGATCCATACATGGGACCATATGCATAGGGTGTTCATGGCGAAGTATTTTTTGGTGTCCAAGAAGCTAAATCACGAGGATAAACTGAATAACTTTGTAGCACTACCTGGATAGTCTGTAAGCAGTTCATGGAATAGGTTCACTGCATTCATTAGAAGTGTTCTGAATCACCGCATAGATGATATGTCACTGAAGGAGTACTTCTATAGAGGTCAGGATGACAATGGAAAGGTTGTGTTGGATACAATTGCTGGAGCATTATATGGTGAGTACACTTTTGAGGAGATCCCTGAAAAATTGGAGAAGATTTCCCAAAACAATAAGGCATGGAGAAATCGAAAGGCTAATACTGGAAGGAACACATTCACGGTCCAAACTGCACCAACTCAAGCAAATGATGATATTCGTGAAGAGATGGCTCAAATGAGGATAGAACTGGTTTGGTTATGAAACATGTGAGTGGAAATGCAGAAAAGGTGAATGCAGTAAACTACATAACTAAAACTCCACCACCACCAATTGAGGAATGTTACTATGAGGAGGATGCATATTTGGTTAATGGTTACTATGAGGGGTTTCCAGACTAACGCCCATGGTTCCAACTCAAATAATTGGCGCCAAGGTCAAGGAAACCAAGGCTGGAACTATGGCAACTACAACTGTGAGGGAAACTATGTTCGGGATAGGAACTACAAGCACAATAACAACTACAACTGGAACAACTATGGCAACAGAAATGATCGAGTTGGACCATATGTTCCACCTGGTATAGAGTCTAGAATAAAGAGGCTGGTAGTAGTATGATTCGCATTGAGGATATTATGCAGAAGATGATGAAGAGGTTTGATGCAATAGATGAAAATGTGAAAGAAATGCGTACTGAGTTGTCCGGGATTGGTCAAAAAGTCGATGCTCATGCAATGTCGATCAAGCAACTTGAGTAGTAGTTTAGTCAGTTATTTACTACTATGAATCCACGCCAACCTAGCACACTTCCTAGCAACACCGTCCAGAATCCAAAAAATGATGGGTATTGTATGGCAATCACAACTTACGGAGGAAAACAAACTATTGATCCCCCCCCCCTTGCCATCTGATGTTGAAAAAGTAGTAGAAAAAGATGCGGATGAGAGTGAGGTTACTGGAGAGTCGAAAGATGTTGTAGAAAAGGAGACTGACTTAACACAAAAAGTTGTCCCCATGCCTAGACCGTGACCTCCCTTCCCACAGAGGTTAGTTAAAAAGACTGAAGAAGGAAAATATCGCAGGTTCATAACTATGTTGAAACAGCTTTCCATCAATGTCCCGTTTATAGAAGCTTTGGAGCAAATGCTTGGGCATGCAAAATTCATGAAGGACTTAGTGACCATAAAGAGGGCTGTTAGTTTTGAGAATGATGAGAGGTTGCAGCATTGTAGTGCCATTTCTACGAGGTCACTGGTGCAAAAGAAAGAGGACCCCGGAGCTTTCACTATTTCATGCACCATCGGTAAGATGCAGTTTGCGAAAGCTTTGTGTGATTTGGGTGCCATCATTAATTTGATGCCATTGCCGATTTATAAGAAGTTGGGTTTAGGAGCTCCAAAACCGATTGCGATGCGTTTACTTATGGCTAATAGAACTTTGAAGAAACCCATTAGAGTGCTTAAAGATGTCCTTATGAAAGTGGGCTCATTCATTTTTCTAGCGGACTTTGTGATACTTGATTGCGAGGTTGAATTTGAGGTCCCCATCATCTTAGGGAGACCATTCCTTGCTACTGGGCGTGCCTTAGTTGATATGGAAAGAGGGCAGATGAAGTTTCGACTAAATAAGGAGGAGGTGACCTTTAACATCTCTAGGTCTATGAAGGAGGAAACTGATCTTAAATTGATATTTGAGGTGATTCACATTGTGGGGCAAGATTCTGGAGCGTCTAGTAAGGAGAAGTTAGGTGCAGCCTTGTTCAAGGAGAAAAAGTACCATGATCAACCGACTGAAAAGCGTGAATTTGCTCCCGGTGATCTAGTATAGTTATTTAATTCAAGGATGTGCTAGTTTCCTGGTAGATTTAAGTCCACATGGACTGGACCATTCAGAGTGACCTAAGTGTTCCCAAATGGAGCGCTTGAGCTTGAGAAAAGGAAGAGGAAAAGGTTCAAGGCCAACCGACGGAGGATAAAAAGCTACATGGGAAATTCGGAGAAAATCAAGGCAGTGATAAAGGAGTGGCACCTTGATGAAGTCTGAGTAATTAAGGTGTCTGCTTCATGCCACGACGTTAAATCAAGTGCTGCTTGGGAGGCAACCCAAGATGTATAATCTAGCCAACTATAGGTTCTTTTCAATTTAGGAGTTTTCTTCTTTCTTTCTAATTTTTGTAACTCTTTAGATATGTGTTTATTTTTATGTTTTAGTGTTGGCTAGTTATAGAATAGGTTTCATGTCTAAAAAGTGTTCAAAAAATGTAAAAAGAAAGTCCTGATGGTTGCTATGTGTGCTGAGACGAAAAGGCACAATCTGCAGAAAATAGTTGTGTTGTGGTCTACGGACCCTATCGATGGTCAGTTGGTTAATCCATGGATCATGGATGGCGTTGGTAGATCCCACGTAAGTTTTCAAATTTTTCTATGTGTCATAATGACCTATGGACCCAATCCACGATCCGTAGGTCGACCCACGGACCGTCGACGAGGTCTCGTGGGTCCAACCTAGGGCTTTTGCCTGACCCGACCCAGACCCCCATTTTATAAAACCTTTCATTTTTTAAAACATCCCGCACTTCCATAATTCCCTCCAAACCGTTCTTAACCCTCAATATACCCATATTCATCCTTTTATAACTCCCTAAATCACTCCCTAACTGATTCCATTCACAATCCATCTCCCATATCTTCTTTTTTTCTCCCAAATCATTCGAATTCTACATTGTTCTTCCCCACCACTGTCACTGTCCGGATTTGATATCAAAGGCTAGCAAAAAGATTCATTGCACTAACACACTCACCACTTCGATTATTTGTAAGGTAAATGATTTCACCCAAACTTTGAATTCAATGTTCATTGTCTAAATCATGAAATCATAAAGTTGGAACTTGACCATGGGTTGTAAATCTCCTATTTAAATGTTGAATTGTAGTTAGAAACACCCTTGGAATGATAGTATGTGAGTGTGTTATAAATTAAAACCACATAAACCAGTTAATAGGTATAAATTGGAAGTTTTGACTTAGGGTTGTTCAATGGTTTTGTGTAAATGCGAATGAAATTGACTGATCACAACCCTAAGGATGACGAACTACCAAAATATATGTTGAAATGCATGTGTAGGCCTAGTGTGATTGTGTGTTTGTTGAAATATTGCATTAAGTGTGAGTTCAAAATCTAAAACCTCGCACAGAACTGACCCACGGCTCCAACCCACGGACCGTAGGTCGGGGACCGTGGGTCATTCGCACACAAAATTTGTACAAGTCTGGAACCACGGTGTGGACTACGGTCCATCGTTTGATCGAAGGACCGTTCTGCACATCCATGGTTCCCACATCAGAGACCCAACTTTGAGTACTCTGGCCTATGAAGGGGACCCACGAACCGTCGTTCCATCGACGGACCATAGGTACCGACCATGGGTCAACAGTTCGGTTACTGTTCAAAAAAAAATTTAGTTTTTGTTTGGGTCTGATTCTTGTTCAAAAATTATTCCATGGGTCTTATTGCCTTGTTTTGGTACTAACTAGTCTTCCACGGGTACCATGGCTCCTAAACAAGCACCGAAATACGTTGCGAAGGGCAAGTCCAAATCCTTCGTTCCTTCCCGTCGCATGGTCGTGTAGTCTAGTGATGATGGGGACACTGACACTGAGTATATTCCACCTACCACCAGGGTCTCCCCCACTCCCACCCCCCACCCGCATTACTAGGAACAAAGTCCAACAAATTAGCTCCGACGAGGTCACGCCCCCCAGTCTGAGGAGGGGGCCATACAGATTGGAGCACAGGCTAGCTCAGAGTCGTAGTCGGGCTCTAGTCCTAGTGGCAGTACCACTTCTTCATCAGATACCAATAGCTCAGGCGACGGCTCGATACCTACCAGAGTAGAGCCTATTCCCAAGGACGATGAGCCGAACAGATGGTGTGTCCCTGGCCAACATCAGATATATGAGAATGGAACAATGTTGAACGACTACCATAGGATGACTAGGACTGTTATTGAGGAGCGCAGGGTCCTTACAGGCAGCCTCCATACGGCACCAGCTTTTCAGGAGACACATATTCGAGTGGATGGCACGGAGCCTCGGGACCTACAGTGGGGCGATGACCAAAGAATTATATGCCTCCTATGCTGCCACCATCTAGAATTCAATCTCTAAATGGGCCAAACCCACAGTTCAGCCGTCACTTCAATCTACTTTAGTGCAGGGGTTCCCAGTCGACACCTTAGAGGCCACCATTCACCGGTTTATATATGGCCCAACCCATACTTTGCCGATTAATATGGCAGAATATGACTACAGGTTGGGCATTGACCAGAGCAGGTTTATTCAGAGAGATGCTGAGTAGAGGGAGACACTTTGAGATGGTTGGCACATCATATTGATGCGGATGGGGAGCGATTTGAGTGGGTTCGGACTCCTAGCCTGGGTATTAGGAAGGCTAAACTGAGCTTCACTGCGAAGTTCTTCTGGTTGTTTGTTCGGAACAGAGTGTCCCCGACTCAGGTAGACAATGTGGTTACATATGACCAGGCCGTGATGCTGGCAACCATTATGGTAGGTTTGGAGATTGATTTTGCCTACATCGTGATCATAGAGATCCATCAGAGGGACTTCAAGGCCACCACCACCCTACCTTTCCTGTGTCTGATTTTCCAGCTCTACATGGATGCTTCTATTCTTGTTTGGCATTGTGACCGATTTCTTGATACGACAAAGATTCTAGACATCAGCCTCATTCGGGATGATGCTAACCTTCCTGCACCTTGGAGAAAGCCACGGGTTGAGGTACCTCATTTGGGTGATGATCTTGCTACAGATGTTGAACAGATGTAGGCTGATGACACCACTATTCCAGCCTCTACGGCAGATGCTCAATCTCCACCGTCTCCGGCCACCAGTCAGTCCCCTACCTCATCCCAAGCCACTCACTCTTCAGGGTCCACTGTCGTTCCTCTAGCCCGAGTCCAGAACCTGGAGACACAAATGGCCACTTTGCTTCAGCATATGAATCCATTGATGCACCGTTCTATATCGGAGTCCGAGGCGAGGATGGAGTAGATGATAGACCAGAAGGTTCAGGCCATTCATAAGGCCCTAGATGCTTTTGATTTGAGAGTCCTGGAGAGGCCAGTCCCGACCATAGATGTGACCACTTTCCAGAGTGAGTTAACCAGCCTCCTTGCTGATGTTGCTGCACTCATAGGCCCTACTAAGACTTGCCAGAGTCTTCCCCTGCGGTATCGGAGGATGAGGTGGTTGCTCTTTTCGGCGATACTATGCCACCACCAGACTCTTCCCATGCTAAGCGAAAGCGCTATCACTCCAACACACTTTCGACACTAAAGAGGCTCGATGAATGAAGAAGAAGTAGCACCAACAGTTGGAGATAGCTATGAGGCAGTCTGTATTTGATGAGGAGAGAAGACAACAGCGGGCCCGCTATATAGGTGTTGGCCCATATGGCATTTCGAGCGCTACTGATGGTGCTCCCATAGTTGGTGAGGGAGCTACTGATGGCGTCCCTAGTGTTGATCCAACGGGCTCTGGGAAACCAAACCCACCCGCTTCTTGAGAGGTCTTCGACACCTTTGCGCCACAGGTTTGCTTCACCCTATACTTTACTTTTGATTTTTGTGCATTGAGGGCAATTGCACTTTATTTTGTTGGGGATGAGGTAAATGAATTGTGAGTGTTAGGGTGAAGTCTGAGTAACCCAACTCATAATCCTTCTTTGGGGTTTTCTTGCCTGTGTTCTTTTCCCCAAAAAGACTGTTTACTTTTATGTTGAATCGGCACGTTTAGGAATGTGTAGGAGTAAGTAGAAGAATGAAAGTATGATGGCATAAAGAGCACAAAATTGATAGCCGTCCAAAAGTTGCAAAATGTACTAGATTTATAGGCTTGATGAGTTGAATCAGTTGGATCTCAATATGACATGATAAGGAACCAGTTTGACCTCATGACTTAAGCTAAAACTTGAACTTGGAAATCTAATAATCAGATAATGAAACAATGTGCAAGTGTGTATGAGAAAAGTTTGAATGTTCATACAGTATGTTTCAATCTAGAACTTGCTCTAGTTGTCCTTCTAAGATAATCTAAGCTAGAAGATGGGAAATGATCATAGGCCCTTGTTCAAATAAGTCCACTCAAACCTAAAAGTCAACCAAAAGAAATAAATGTTCCCTTGGATCCAAATGTTTGAGCTTAATGTATACCACTTCTTTCAGCAAACCTAACTCACCTTCCCAAAAATAATTGTTTTGGCATCGGTCCCTCCTTGGACATGTGCACCTTGACTTAGGCCAAAAGACTAAGTTAAGGGTGGCTAATTCAAAAAGTTACCTTGATCTTGGCCCTAGTCCGACATCAGATATTGTGCACCTCAACTCATGCAAAGTACATAAGTTGAGGGTGGCAATGAAAAGGAAACTGAGAGAAAAAAGGTATGAAAAGAGTTTTGTGTTGAAGAGAGAAAAAGAAAAGAAAAGATAAAAAAAGATGTGACTTTATTCAAAAGAAACAAAAAAGATGAATGACAAAAGTGCTGAAAGAATCAAAAGACAATGAAATAAAAGAAGAGGAAGAAAAGTGAAAAATATGAGCTATAAAGTCAAAAGTCACATCTGTGTTGAAAAGAGTCAAGGGAAAGAGCAGAAGATAAAAATATGTCAAAAATTGGTTGAGAAAAGAGGTAAAAAGCTAATGTAATGTCAAGGAGGGTAAAAAGTCACTAAAAAGTACCCAAATGTAACCTACCTGACCCTGAGCCTACGTTACAAGCTATGAAAGTCTTATAGTGATCCTAGCGACTAGTTTGGAGAATCTAAGTAGTGAAAAGTAAGGGCAAGCCTATGGTATTGAGCACTAACTGTACTTGTAGTCACTTTTGAGCGTGAGTGTTGAATGAATCCTTAAAATTGAAATTCATATCTATTGTGAGTGAAAAAAGGATTTCTTTTGAAGTGAGGGCACTAGTTATATTATTGGAGAATTGGTACCTTGGTGATTGTGAAAAGTGTATGTTGTGGTGTCTATTGGTCTATCTATGTCATGTTTCGATCCGCATGAGTTAGCTTGTTGAGTCTAGATGAAAAGATTTGAACTAATGTGATGGAATTGAATGAGAAAACCATGTAATTTCTTGAGTTTGTATGTCTTTTTCTACATAAGTGTCGTTTAGAGTGTTAGTGTGTCGCTTAAGGACAAGCAAGAAGTCTAAGTTGAGGGTGTTGATATATGTGGATTCACAGTATTTTTGAAACATTTCACTTCGAATTTGTGTGCGTCTTGAGATATTTTTTTATCAGGAATAATGATTTATGTGTAATTTTTACAGGAAATACGCTTGGATGCGGTTGATGAAGATGCGAGCTGAAAAGTGCAGAAGTGACCACCCACGAAGCCATCCACGGACCGTGGATAGGCTGTCGTAGGTCCTGGTCTGGGGGTTCAAGTTTCAGTATCAGTCCAAGGAGTGTCAGGATGGACCGTAGACCAGTCCACGGACCGTGGGTGAGGCATCGTAGGTGGAACATCAGGGAAGTTTGACAAGTGTGGAACCACAAAGCAAGACAACGGACCGTAGGTCGACCCACAGTTTGTCTTGCACATCCGTCATTGATGATCTAAGAGTTGAAGGTTCTAGTACTTCATGAAAGTTTCTAAGTGTTGAACCATGGAGGGTGACCTACGGACCGTAGGTCGACCCCCCAGTTCGTAGGTCGTGTCATCGACAGAAGCCGTGTTCCAGTAGTTTATTTCCTTATTTTGTTTCCTATTTTATTTAGGACTTGTTTTCTATAAATAAGAGTTGTAAACCTCATTTTTGGGGCTTAGACATTATTGTATACTTCTAAGTTTTGTTCTTTGGGAATTAATTCGACCTCTTAGCAATTAATTTTCTGGTTTTCATTTTATACAATTTTCTCTTTGAATTTCAATTGAAGATTTCGGGTTTCATCAATTCTTCTTGTAAGTTCATGAATTCTTCTTACCCAATTATGAATTGTGTTCTTTCAAGCATAAGTAGCTAAATCCACAACTAGGGTTGTGGGAACCATGAGCAATTAACAAAGTATGAATAATAATTAAGTAATTCTTGAATAGTGTTTATGCATGTATTGTAAATTCTTTCGGTTAAAATTCTTTTTAACGGTGCGCAACGTTAGAACTCGCCTCATTCCTACTTGTCAGACAAAGGAGGTAATGAATGAGAAAAGGATTAAACAATAGAGATTTAGTGGATGCTATCTAGTAGTCTAATGTGAATTGGCGTGAGGGTGAAAACTAAACCATACATTGATGTGATGACTAATCTGAGGTAAAAGGTAAGGGTTAGTAAAGTATACACTCGTAGCCGGACCAAGGTGCATAGTGAAATTCTCTAATTGGAGGACTAATCACTTAGGGATACCCAACTTACCAACTTTGCATGAAAAACACTAGGAATGGATTACTATTATTATGATTACTGCGTTAAGAGCTTGTAGGGAACACATACACCCTAGTTTCTATTTCATATTGATAACTCAAAGTTTAAATCTTGTCTACTTGTTACTTAATCAACAATCCGTTCCTTTAATCACAAAACCCCCCTTTGTTTACTTCTTTCGAAAATAGTTTGACTAAAAGGAAATAATCATAAGTTAAGTTTAAGTCTAAACCATTTACCTCGTGGGATCGAGCCCAACCTATAAGTTGGGTTCTTTATTTGACAACGATCGCTTATACTTCTTTAATAAGGGTGTAATTTGAGTGTATCAGTGACCTTGATGTATCGAGATTTGAAGTGACTTTATTGGTGGCCTAGCATGAAGAAAGACATAGTTGAGTTTGTGGCTAAGTGCCAAAACTGTCAGCAAGTAAAGTATGAACATCAAAGGACTGCAAGTTTGCTTCAGAGAATGCCAATCTCGGAATGGAAGTTGAAAATGATAGTTATGGATTTTGTGGTTGGTCTCCCCAAGACCTTGGGGAAGTTTGATTCTATTTGGGTAGTGGTTGACAGATTGACTAAGTCAGCCCATTTTATTCCGGTCAGAATAGATTATAATGCTTAGCAGTTGGCTAAGGTTTATGTGAAAGAGGTAGTGAGGCTGCACGGGGTGTCCCTTTCTATCATCTCAGACCGTGGTACGTAGTTCATACCCATGGTTTGGAGGAAACTACATGATGAATTGGGCACTCAACTCAGTTTTAGTACAACTTTCCAACCACAGACGGACAGGCAGTCAAAGAGGACTATTCAAGTGTTAGAAAACATGTTGAGGGCATATGTGGTTGACTTTAGAAGGCATTGGAATAAGTTCCTACGGTTGTATGAGTTCTCCTATAATAATAGTTACCACTCCAACATTAACATGCACCGTTTGAGGCACTCTATGGGAGGGGATGTAGATCACCCATAGGATGGTTTGAGGCTGGAGATGTAAAACCTTTGGAGGTTGATTTAGTTAAGGATGCTCAAGATAAGGTAAGAAGCATCCAAGCTAAGGTTTTAGCAGCCCAAAGTAAACAGAAAAAGTATGCAGACTATAAGGTAATAGACATGGCATTTCATACTGGTAAGAAAGTTCTTCTTATAGTATCACCCATGAAACGGGTGATGAGATTCGGTAAGAAGGGAAAGCTTAGTCCTAGATACATTGGTCCATTTAAGATTCTTGACTGTGTAGGGCCAATGGCTTATAGATTAGCCTTACCCCCTAGCTTATCTGGAGTTCATCCAATGTTTCATATGTCCATGTTGAAGAAGTATCATGGGGACAGAGATTACATCGCTCAGTATTGTTAGACAAAGACCTTCAGTATGAGGAGGAACCGATTGCAATTCTTGATCGTGATGTTCGTAAGCTAAGGACCAAAGATGTTAAGTCCGTGAAAGTTCAATGAAAGCATCATCCAGCTGAGGAAGCTACTTGGGAAACCGATAAGGACATGCGAGACAAGTATCCCTAGTTGTTTGACGATTCAGGTACTACTCTACGCTTACTTTAGCCTATTTTTCCTAGTTTGTCACTTGGGGACGGTTGATGGGTAAAGTGGTATCTATTGTAACGACCTGTTTCTATCGTTATAGGAAAGCCAACGGCGAAAGAATTTGGACCAGAAAATGTTTTGGTAGTATCTTGAAAATTCCTTGCCTAGTCCAGATTTGGATGAAATTTGAGTCATGCGAGTCCTAGGTTAATCTGGTAATGAATGAGAGATTTAATAATGGATTTGATTACATAGGTAGATAGCTAAGACGTTAAGGAACCCGTACGACTTTACGGAATCAAATTTGAGCGAGTGGAACCCCCGAAACTAATCTTGGCGTGAATGGGTAGTTTTTGAATGTCAAGGGTTGAAGGTGTGTTGTGCCATGGGGGTTTGGAACTCTAATTTCAAATCTCTATTTTCGTGCAAGCCATCAGGGCGGGATTTATCCAGCCAGGGCGGGTTGGGTCCCGCTATGGCGGGCCAGTCGCGACTTAAGTCAAAATTAAACCCAAAAAACGTTATTTTCTGCAAGTTTCGTTCTTGAGAGCTAAGAGACGGCCCCATGTGATTTCTTGACAATTTTCCACAACTTTTAGTGCTAAAGCTAAGGATTTTACTCCCCTAATCCATCTTTCGATCCGTAGAACTTATACTCTTGGTTATTTATTATTCGATGAGGGTTTTTTAACTGAATTTGATGGTGGGAAAAAGCCCTAGTTGCACCATAGGATCATGAGTTGGGTCTTGGGTTATTAGGTTTGCTATAATCCGAGTAATTAGACCTTAATTAATTGATCCTTGCAATAAATTGTTGTTTGTAGAACTAAAACAAGCAGAAAGAATCCAAAAAGGGAAGATTCAAGTATCTTAGGAGGGTTCAAGCTTGGTTTCGAGGTAGGTGATGGTTTGATTCTTGTTTGCGTGATATATGTTGGTGATTAGTTCATTGTAAAGTATGTATGTATATGAATGAAGCATTGTTGATCAAACCTAGTGAAATGAGTGTGAATGAATAAATGTATGACATGATTTAACACTTGATTGTATGATTATGAGAATGTACATATGAGTGTGATTGTGATTGTGCTGAATGGATCGGGTGTCACATTTCGACACACTAACTTGGATTAGGTGCCACGTTTCGGCGCATAAATTGGATCAGGTGTCACGTCCGACACACTAATTGGGATCGGGTACCACGTTCTGATACACTAACAGTTTGGGTATGGGTTCCATGAGAGGACCATTGAATTGTTATATTTACTTGATATTGAGAATGTGGATTTGAACATTACCCTTGAAATGATAATTGTGTTTATATTTTGTACATGTCATGTTTTTACTTGTTGTGACTGCTTATATATATTTCGCTTAGTGGGATAGCCGCGGGATCCTACCAGTACACTGTGGTTGTGTACTGATACTGCACTTGCTCTTTCTTTGTTTAGTACAGGGCATCTTCAGGCGGCTACTGATAGACCTCATTTAGGATATCAGTGATCAAGACCGAATTCAAGGGTGGGCCAATTCTTCCAGGATGCCATGAGTTCTCTTTTGTTTAGTCCATTCTCTCGGACTTAGACTAGTTCTATAGATATGGTTATGTTTTACCTTTCGGTATTGTATCCCTATTCCTTAGACTTGTGAATTTTTAGAGTTTTGGTACATTGACTTTCAGGTTCTAGGGGTTGTTTTCCGCATTGTTTGATAGTCGTTAAGTTTTCGAAATTTATGGGAACTCCAGTTTATTTCTGCATTTAAACCTCCTTCCGTAACTTTAAATGTGTAGTATTTGGTAAAGTTGTTTAGTTTAGGTTGTTGTAGTGGTTCTCCCACCGAAGGGTTAGTGTGGGTGCCAATCACGATGGTATGGGTTGTGGCACCTTGAGTTGAAATGAGGTAGGTATGTATAGTCTAGATTTGTTATAGGTAACAGAGCATCGACTATAAATGGCCTGTCCTTAACTAATAACTTTGTGACACTTGATATTTTAAGACCTGTTAATGTTTTATCTTACATGGAGGTAAGGTAGTCCTTATTGGACCGAATTCGGGTTCGACAGTTTGGTGAAGGAAATTCATGTAAGTTTGAGACAAGGTATTACAAGGAGAAGCCAATAAGGATACTCTTGATGGTGAGGGAGTTTTGAGGATAAGTGGTCAAATGTGTTCTAGCCACCTTCTTTGGCTAAGATTCAAATCCTTTTGACTAAACACATATTGTAAACTCTTATGATCGGTGAAAACATCAACATGAACTCTATACAAATAATTCCTCCATATATTTAGGGCAAACACAACCACCACTAACTCAAGGTCATGGGTAGGATAATTCTTCTCATGGACTTTAAGTTGCCTTGAAGCATAGGCAATCACCTTACCATTTTGCATAAGCACACATCCCAACCCAACTCTAAAGGCATCACAATACACCACAAAACCATTTGTACCTTCCGATAAGGTCAACACCGGAGCGGAAGTAAGTCTATCTTTCAATTCTTGAAAACTTTTCTCACAAGCTTCCGACCACAGAAATTTAGCCTTCTTTTGAGTCAAAGTCGTCAAAGGAGATGCAATGGAAGAAAACTCCTCAACAAACCTTCTATAGTAACCAACCAAACCCAAAAAGCTTCTAATGTCCGAGGGAGATAGAGGTCTAGGACAACTCTTGACCGCATCCGTTTTCTTAGGATCCACCTCAATTCCCTTGCTTGACACAATATGACCAAGGAAAGCTATGGACCTTAACCAAAATTTACACTTGCTAAACTTTGTAAAATGTTGTTGGTCCTTAAGAATTTGCAACACAATCCTCAAATGGTCAATATGCTCATTCTCACTTCTTGAGTAAATCAAAATGTCATCAATGAGCACTATTACGAACATATCAAGGCATTGTCTAAGCACCCTATTCATCAAATCCATGAACATTGCCGAAGCATTAGTCAACCCAAATGACATTACCACAAATTCATAATGACCATACCGAGTTTGGAAAGCCGTCATTGGAATATCATCCCCTCTCACCCTCATTTGGTGATAACCCAAACAAAGATCAATCTTAGATAAATAACTAGACACTTGAAGTTGGTCAAACAAGTCATCTATCCTTGTAAGAGGATACTTATTTTTAATGGTCACTTTATTCAATTGACGATAATCAATGCACATTTGAAGAGACCCATCTTTCTTTCTAACAAACAACACGGGAGCACCCCATGGAGAGATACTCGGTTGGATGAAACCCTTATCCAACAAATCATTTAATTGATCTTTCAACTCCTTTAATTCAGCCGGGGTCATTCTATAAGAAGGAATAGAGATAGGTTGTGTATTCGGGAGAAGGTTAATACCGAAGTCTATTTCCCGCTTAGGAGGAATACCGGGCAGATCATCATGGAATACTTCTGGAAACTCATTAACTATTGGGACCGACTCAATAGTGGGGGTTTTGGAATCTACATCCCTCATCCTAACAAGATGGTCAATGCAACCTTTAGAGATCATCTTTCTAGATTTAAGACAAAAGACAAACCGACCTCTAGGCATAGAATTTCCCCCCTTCCTCTCTAGGATAGGCTCATTCGGGAACTAAAATCTAACCACCTGAGTTCTACAATCGATAGAGGCATAGCGAGAAGGCAACCAATCTATACCAAGAATCGCATCAAAGTCTAATATGTCAAGCTCTACCAAGTCAACAAGAGTAACTCTATGGGATAGGGAGACGGGACACTTTCTATAAACTCTTTTAGCCACCATAGAATCACTAACAGGAGTAGAGACAGAAAAAGGTTTTAATTACACTTCCGGAGGAACATCAAACCTCATCACCACATATGGTGTCACAAAAGATAAAGTAGCACCGGGATCAAGTAATGCATATATATCAAGTTGAAAGACTTTTAACATACCAGTAACTACATCTGGAGAACTCTCTTGGTCACTCGGGTTTGGAGAGAATAAAAGTGGTTTTGCTTTGGAGTATTGGAATTTGAACCTCTAGGAGGAGCTTGCTTGCCCTCTCTCCCTTTTTCCTTAAGCATCGGGAAATTTCTCATCGTGTGACCACTCTTGCCACAACCATAGCAACCATCCATGCCGGCTAGGCACTTACCATCATGTTGCCTTCCACATTTAGAGAAATTTGACCTAGCCAAATAAGACCACCTCCATTCCCTCTTTGAGGTTTAGGGTTAGACACCCTATCCTTATTAAACTTAGGAGGAGCATTAGTGGAACCTTGATCAGAAAACCTTTGTCGAAATCTAGGTCGACCTTGGCCATCGGACTTTGCATTAGAGAAGTTTCCATCACCAGTCCTAGCCCTTTTTACCTCCCTAGACATTTCCTTGAGTTTCTCCTCCTCAAATTGTTGTGCATGAACCATTAGACGAGATATGGCCAAGTCACTAATGAGCATGGCAGTACGGCACTCTTTCACCACCATATCGGATATACTCGTCACAAACTTACTCATCCTAGCCCTAGAATCCGCAGCCATCGTTGGAGCATACTTAGACAATTGAGTAAACTTTAGGGTATACTCCTTCACACTCATACTTCCTTGACGAAGGATAAGGAACTTTTGCACCTTGGCTTCCCTCATCTCAAGGGGAAAAAACCTATCAAGAAAAGTAGATTTAAACACTTCCCACTCTACAGGACCCGCTCCTACCGGCCTAGCTTCTTTCCATTGGTCGTACCAAACTTGAGAAACACCCTTCATTGGTAAGCAGCCAATTCCGCCTTATCTTCCAGAGACACCCCCATAATAGCAAGTACCTTATAGACCTCATCAATAAACTCTTGAGGATCCTCCTCAACTTTAGAGCCATGAAATTCTAAAGGTTTTATCCTCATAAAGTCCCTCACTCTTGAAGCTGCCGTACCCACACTTGAGTTCACGGAGACTACCATCTCTCTATTGGCTTATGCCGTCATATCTTGGGCAAATATTTTAAAAGCCGACCTAAACTCGGCATTTGTTACATTCTCAGCCAAAGGGTCTATTAGAGCTCGAGGAGCTTGAGGAGGAGCTCCTTGTTCCATATTTTCACCCTCCATCCTTCAGGTAGCCCTTCTAGTATTCATATCCTGAAGAACATAGGGCAAGTATTAGGAGAGAGATCTTATAGAGTTAAACTCTATGGCACGACTAAGAGTAATGAAAGAAGTGAAGTTTCCTAATCATCATGTAGCCTCTCATTCACAAATGTGGCGCACTTCACACTCATGAATAAGACTCTACTAGACGTGGCTTATGAGACATCATCCTAGGACTATTCTAAACCTTGTGCTCTGATTACCAAGTTTGTCACGACCCAGGGATATGCCCTAGATGTAACAAGACGTATAGATCCCGAAGGGCTCTGTATAAGCTACTTAGTCCTCATAATATAAGAAATAGAAAATTAAGAGTAAAACAAATTTCCAAGTCTAAAAAGGTTTTTTTCATAAACGAAATTGGATATCTAGACACTTGTCTCATTATAGCCATTATTACAATATCTAATGAAATTGGGCCTAGCCCATACATCGTGTCCAAAAATAGAAATACATGAAAAAAAGGAACTAAACAATAAAACTCCATCCTCGAAGCATGAGGACTCACCAAAGCTCAGAATCTCAAGATCAACACCTAGCCACGAAACTGACCCTGACTGTCGGACTCTACATTTGGGAAAAATGTAAGCAAGAGTATGTGTTAGTACAAAAATGCACCAAGTATGATAACCATACATAAAAACATTTTAAACATGCTAAAAGGGACATTTCATTTCAAAGCATGCAATTTACCAAGTCTAAACATCATCATAGAGATAGTTAGAAAACATAAGTCATAATCATCATATAGAATGAAAACTAGCATCATCTTTAAACCTTTTAACACTACGAGGTACTTCTTTAAGCATGTTTTAGTTCATGATTACTTTGAAAACTATGAGATACTTCTTCAAGAATGTCTTAGTTCATTTTTAGTCTTGTTGTGGGAACTAGCCTTAACCGACAAGAGACCATGTGAGCTATCACATGATCCCCCGTGTCTCCCACACCGAAAAGGGTTGGTCTACTTGCCTAAGGTAGAACCGGTAACTCTTAGCTTAGGTGGATCCACTAGCTAAATAACCTACAGGGGCACATAGTTTATGGGATATAGAGATTGCTACTAGAAACCCGGACTCCACTAGGTGAAGGCTTCCATCTCATGAGACATACTTTGGGAATCCTGGACTCTACTACGTGAGAGTTCCTATTTTGTAAGCCCCGACTCAACTAGTGTGAGCCTCCATCTCATTTCAGTATCCACTCAGTGCTAAGCATAAATCCCACAAATAGTTATTAAGTCTTTAATTAACTCATATCTCATGGAAGGATGTCCTTGACAAACAATCCAAGTTAATTCATTAAGATATCTCATTAGACCATGCGTGTGTAACTTATCACCATCCATGATCAGTTTTACTCTTAGATTCAATTAGGTGAGAAAAGCTTTTCAACCTTAGAATCCTTACTATGTGAGAAAACCTTTCACGTTCATGTTCATATGAGTTCATGAGAATAACCCTTCAATCAGCCCACAACAAAAACACAATCATTGACACTTTACTCTCAAAGTGTCCTTAATGCATTTACATAGATCTCATAAAACATGCATAATCTCATACTTACTCTTTCAAGGTTCCAAACCTACTTTCAATCATCACATCTAGAATTCAAACATTAGACATGGATTTCATTATAAATCATGTGATTTTATCACCTCATGCATCAATTCATAAAATTCCTCTTTCATCAACAAAGATCCACATTATAAGATCACAATTGAGAAATATGAGAATTGCATGGGTTCTTGGGAATACATCATAGAAACCATAGGAAATCATCAATTCATACTTAATATAACATAATTCAACCATTAGAATCAAGTTTGAAATGAGCCAATGACTTTTGAATCAAACCCTAACAATTGGGGATTTCTATCTCTTTTCAAATTGAGATTTTGAAGGAACTCCATGGATGAAAGATGTCCATAGATGAAAGTTATCAAACCTTAACAACAAAGCCCAATGCTAAGCTTCAATAGAGGAATTGAGCCTTGACATTGATCCTAGTTGAACTTCCTTCTTCTTTTTCTTCTTTTAGTTTCTAGAGAGAGAAATATTTAAAGGGAGGAAATTTGGGGAAATCCTTTGAGTTTTGGAAAATATTACATGAATGGGTGATTTTTAGACTTAAACTGACTTATATAGGTTTACAAAGCTTAGGCAAAACGACCTCACTTCATTTAAGTCAAAACCAAAATTACTCATTTACCCTTGACTTGCCAGCCTACTGCCTAAGGACCATGTGAGGTCCCACGAGCCGTGGTCTTCACCATGAGTCTTGGTTCCCTTCATGGATCATGAGGCAGTGTCTAGGTAGCCTTCCCCCAAAGCCCCAAGGTTCTACGGTAGGCTCACGACCCCTCCCACGACCGTGGTCCCTACCATGGGCCATGGTTCCCTTCGTGGTCCATGGAATAGTGGCTAGGGAAGTGTTCCCTTCACCAACACATTCGAAGGTACCTCCACGAGCCTTCCCAAGAGCCGTGAAGTGGCTCATGAAGAGGGGCTATTTTGGGGCAGCTTGAGGAGGCTACTGCCTAGCCTACCACGAGCAACACCACATGTTGTGGTCCTCACCACAAGTCGTGGTCGTGGTCGTGGTTGCTTAGGTAGTGTCTAGGGGAGTGTGGATTACCCTAGTCCTCTCCCTTAGCCCTTGCCCACTTCTATGGCTCTAACCTTTACGTTTAGCTCTAGTTTAGCCTACTAGTTTTCGGGGTGTCACATGAAGTATCATTCTCCACCAAATATATTGAGCCTCTAAAAATGGAGCCCTGAAAAACCTACAAGTTGGACAACTTATCACCTCGGGCCACAACCATTGAACCTCTAGTAAGCTTCCATTGGCCACCACCAAGGGTATTAACATAACTCTCATCATCAAGATATCCAACAGAAATCAAATTCAAGTGAACATCTGGAGCATGCTTGACATTATTCAGAACTAGTTTAGAACTATTACTACTTTCCAAATAAACAGTCCCAATGCCAGGAACCATAACCTCATGATTATTGCCATTTTCAACATCCCAAAATTGGCAGGAGTATAAGAAGAAAATAATTCCTTCCTGGGCGTGACATGAGAAGTAGCACCAGAATCCACAAACCAGTTAGACTCATCACAAACAAGATTGACGGCATTTTCATCACAAGAAACAAGAAGATCATCATTAGCAACAAAAGCAACACGATTTTCATTATCACCTTCTTTATTTTGTTATTTCATAGCTCTCTTGTACCGAAACAATATTTCTTGATATGCGCATTCTTGTGGCAATAGTCACATGTAACATTCTTTAATCTAGACTTTGACTTTCCTCTACTTTTATCTCTGTCATTTTGACCTCTAAACTTGCTTCTCCCCCTGTCTTTAGTAACCAAAACATTGGAGTGTGGAGTAGAAGAAGATGAGCCTTGAGATCTTCTTCTCATCTCTTCATTCAATACACCACTCTTAGCATATTCCGTGGTCACAATACCATTGGAAGCAGAATTAGTCATTTCAAAAGAGTCTGGCTGAGTATTAAGAAGCCATAACCTTTACATTTCTTCATCGAATTTTACACTCATTCCAGACAACTGGTCAAGAACACCCTGAAAATCATTAATATGATCAGAATTAGGAGTGCCCTCATTATACCTGATGTTCATCAATTGTTTCAACAAAAACAATTTATTGTTGCCAGTCTTCGAAGCATAAAGTGTCTCAAGATTATCCCATAAGGTACTAGCCTGTGTCTCATTAACAATGTGATTTCTCACATTATCTTCAACCCATTGTTTGATATAGCCACAAACCTGTAAATGCTAAAATTCCCAATCCTCGTCATTCATAGATTCGGGTTTATTAGAAGCAAACAAAGGTAGATGACAAATAGAAGATCTTTCTTCTTGCCTTTCCAAGTATAATAATTACTACCATTCAAACTAACCATTTTGCTCATATTTGACTCCATCATTCAAATAGATAATCAACAACAAACCAATGCTCTGATACCACTTTGTTGGGAAAGGCAAGCACAAAATAAATATGTGCATGACAAGGCAATAGCGGAAGAAAACCCAAGTCAAAACTTTCCCTTCTATTTGAACCAAAATAAGACAAAATAATGCAATAAAAACACTGTTTGGGGCAGCAACCAAATCAGCCAGGCAAGCAAAATAAAGCAACACATGAGACACCAATTTTAACGTGGAAAATCCCTTCGGTGTGAAGAGTAAAAACTACAAGGCAAAAGCTCCACTAAAATCAACAAGAGTTACAAAATTGTTCTCCAAAATGGCCACCAACAAAGTGCCAAACCATGAGCAACACAATTACAAGATAGCACCAAAAACTAGAGAAATAATAGGAGTAAAAACACCAAATCGCATCTACCGTTCACGAGCAAAAATATGGAGCTACAGGACTCTAAATCACCCTATCTCAGTTCTCAATCAAATATCAAGTTGAAAGGACAAGTTTTCCAAAAATCAGCTTAATTGGATAAGAAATGGAGCGGGAATCGCGATACGAAATTGACTGCTAGGGTTTGTGCGAAAATCTGCACTTTCTAACGTTTCTCTCTATATGGCTGCTCTCAATCCTTTTGATTCTTCAAAATAAGACCTAAAAGAAATTCTTACATATGCACCATAATAATATACTTATGGGAAAAAGTGGGCTAGGAAAATTTGGGCTAAATTTATCCAGAAAGGAAAGGAAGGAGACCCAAAACCTTGGACTTTTATTTATCCACATAGGAAGGGAAAAGGCCTAAAACCCAACAAGCCTCTCTCATCTCAAGAGGGAAGAATCGATCTAAAAAATCACCTTTGAACTTGTACCAATCCAAAGGACCCGCATCAATAGCCCTTTCTTCCTTCCATTATTTAAACCAAATTTGAACAACCCTTTTCAGTTGAATAAGCAGCCAAATCGCACTCTTAACCAGAGTGATACCCATGATCTTAATAATCTTTCAAATTCCCTCAACAAACTATTGTGGATCCTCGTCCACCTTAGAACCATGGAATTATTGAGGATTTATCTGAGTGAAGTCTCGCACTCTTGTCATTGCGGTACCCACATTTGGGTTCATGGGAGATACAACCTCACAATTGGCTTGAGCAGTTATGGCTTGGGCAAGCACTTCGAAAACAACCTTAAACTCATCATGAGTGACTTGCTAGACCAACGGATCAATCAGAGCTTGTGGTGTTTTTTGTTCCACATTCAAATTCCTTCTTATGTGAGCTCTTCTTGGAGGCATAGTTCTGAAAACACATAGAACGTGAGTTAGAAGGAAACTTCATAGAGTTTTACTCTATCACACGACTAAGAGTAGGAAAGAATTAAAGTATTTCTTAAACATCTCGTAGCTTCTCTGTCATAAATGTGGCGTGCTTCACACTCATGAACAAGATTCTACTTAACGGGACTTTCAGACACGTTAATACACTTGAACTTGATGCTCTAAGGACCAAGTTTATCACGATCCAAGACTACTCCCTAGACGTGACATGTACTTAGAATCCTGATAGACTACAAGCGAACCACATAGCATAACATGGCACTAAGAAAGCATACATAACCGAAATGACATGGAAAGTTGAATTGAGCATCAAATGACTACATCAACATAATATGAAAATCTGACAAAGATACATAAGCAGAAATATACAAATGCATGTAATAACCTGTCACAACCCAAAATGGATGTGATGTCACTCGTCTTATCCCACCAAGACAAGTCAGCCTAAAACCCAACCATTTTGATAAAATGTGGAAACAAGATAAAAATAAAAGTTTAATAGCAATTAATAATGCGGATAACAGGTCAACTTAACTAAATCCGCAAAACTTGGTTATCACGTGCACAAGCCTCTAATGTGTTACAATAGTTTGAAAGAATATGCGTAAGTCTCAAGATGTTGTCTCTAAAGTAGAACAAAATCATAAATAGGAATAAGAGAATCCACTAAGATGACAAGAAACTACCTCACAAATCTCTACTAGAAGCCTCAGACAAGAAGAGAAGAGAGAGTATATCAAAGATTTGTGCTCGTAACATACACAAATGTAAAATCAAGGGGTGAGTATTGTCACGACCCGATCCTATGCCCCGGAAGCGACACGACGTATTTGACCCTGAAGGGGTCTCGTACAAGCCTCTTAGCATTCATAACATTCGATACATAGAAATAGTGCGGAATTTAAAATCTTTCTTTAAATCCATACAATCAAAACTTTATAAAAACACTTGAAACACAACGGAAGTCTATAGTCTCACATGGCCATCTAAACAATATCTTGAAAACTAAAGTAGGGTCACGGCCCTTTACAATCGAAAAAGTCTAACAATAGTCTTTTACATGAAAGAAAAGAAACATCTAAACACTTGTCCTCGATCTATGAGGACATACCACTTAGCCTTGGAGAAATCTCAATCCAAGCCCTTGAACTGTATGAATAGCAACTCACTTGCCGGAACCTACACTTGTAGTAAAATAAGAGAAATATGGGTTAGCACACAAAAATGTACTAAGTATTATGACCATGCAAAAACATGCTTTTAAACGGATATTTTGATTGGAAACCATGCATTATGCCACTTTTTAGAAATATCATGTACATTTGTATAAGAGACATACAATACAAGTATAATCATCATACAAGTCATAATCATAACATTTGAACATTCACCTCAAGTAACCCTAAGCTACACTTGTGCAATGTAAGGCTAGCATCCCATACTACTAACCCTACTAAGTGCCACTTTGAGGCCACCTTAGATGAACTTATCATTTCAATACTTGACTTCAATCAATACTCATGCATAAGGAACACATACATTTCATAAGTCATGACAACGGAAAATAACTCATAATACAACCCAAGTATAGCATGCATCATTACATTAGACATTTAAGTCAACATTCTTCATTAGCTTCATTAAGAGCACTTTCATTCATTAGTCATTAATACATTAGAGAACTCACTGTGACCCTTGCAAAGCCTACTCGTGCAATGCATGGATAGCATCCCATATTACCACCCACACTTCATAGAACTTCTCAACAAAACACAATGCACATCTCACATGATAGGAATAGGCATTAACCGACATAGACCATGAGAGTAAACCATGGAATCTGGTGTCGTATAGCCCCACATCGTAAAGAGGTGGTCTACTTTCCTAAGGTAGGACCAGTAACATTTTAGTGTAGGTCAAAACCACTAGCTAATATCCTATGTGGACACATAGTTATGGGATAGGAAGATGTTCATTGGAACCCTAGCCTAACATTGGGAGAGTTTCCATCTTACTATATCCACTCGGTGCTTAGTCTCCATTCCCATAGAGTATTTCATTTTCATTATCATTATTATACTTGAGAGGGCTACCAACATTAGGTCTACTGACCCAAGTACATTACACAAGAAAGGGTCACCACCATTAGGTCTACCGATTCAAGGTACATTAAGGATAGCACATTGACTTTTCCAAGAAGGGTGCCATCCACATTGGGCCTACCGATACAAGGTTCATCATTTCAAACATGAAAAGGATACCAACACTAGGTCTACCGATTCAAGGTTTATCATCAACATTTATAGAAAGGTGCCATAAGCCTACCGATCCCAAAGTTCATTAACATCATTTGTGGAAGGGTGCCATAAGCCTACCGATCCATATTCATCAAATCAAGACACATTCATCACACAAGAAGAGGAAGCCCAAGCCTACCAATTCAAGACATGATATTACATTCAAGGTCACATTTATCAATACAAGAAAAGGATGCCTTAGGCCTACCAATTCAAGACATAGTTTCACATTATAGAAACCCTTCGCATTCCATCATCACATTCATGGGTGTCAAATTGAGGAATAGCCTTTCAATAATAACACAATTACATTCAAGACAAGATCTTATTACCTTCATTAGATTCGCATTCATATACAAGACATCATGATAATACTCAATTCCACCTACTATGCCCTTCAAGGCCATGAATCTCAAATCACCAACACACCAACAATTTACTACAACTAAGGCATGGATAATGATATGATTCAATAACCCAAAGCGATTTAGACAAATTACATTCACATACTTCCATAAGAAACAAACCCATTTCATAAAGGCACAATGTGGGAATTGCGAAAATTCATGGGTTCATAGAGTATTTTCATCATAAATCATCAATTAAACACTAATACAATCATAATATGTCATTAATAACCATTTGAAATTGTTTGAAGAAGGAACCCATGAGATTGAGTAAAACACTAGGTTTTTTCATAAACTTGAAACCTTTGAAAACAAATTTGAAGGATCACCATACCTTGCTTGTGATTCCCCAACAAATTTGATGAAGAAACACCTTGAATCCTCAATCCTAGGTCCCACTTCTTCTTCTTCTTCTTTGGGAACTTCTAGAGAGAGAATATTTGGAAGGAGGAACTCTTTGTTTTGATTTGGGGAAATAAGGAGTAAATGACTTGTTTAAAGACTTAAAACTGTATATCTAGTGATATAAACAATTTAAAATCAACCCCACATAATAATTAATAAAAGGGAAATTACTTAAAAGTCCCCTTTTTAGGCAGCCCCGTCAGGGACCACGCCCAACTTAACGGGTCGTGAGGCGCACCACGGCTCGTGGTGGTGCCCGTGGTCCCCTAGGCAATGTGCCTCTCAACCTTCACAAGCCCTCAAGGTCCTAAGGGAGGACCACGAGACCTCCCACAATCCGTGGTCAAGACCACGAGTTGTGGTGATGGTCGTGGTCTTGAGGCAGTGGCTTGGCCAAGCTGCCTTGCCTCCCCTTGAGGCCAAGTGATCTTAACGACCACTTTGTCGGACCGTCTAGGGCACCACTGCTCGTGGTCTTGGGACAGTAGCTCCCTCATCAAAACACAACCCATATCAAGCTAAGGCAATCCCACGGGCCTTCCCTTGGCTCGTGGTCATAACCACTAGCCGTGAAGTGGCTCGTGAAGCAGAGCCTTATCTTGGCACCATTCTAGGGCTTACTACCTAGCCAACCACGGGTGGCACCAGGACTCGTGGTGGCCACCACAGGTCATGAAGACCCTCGTGGTGCCCACCACGGGTCGTGAAGACCCTTGTGGTCTAGGTAGGCAGTAGCTAGGCCTAGTTTTAGGTAGCCTAGGTTCCCCAACCATGGCCTACACCCAAAACCCTTAGCCCTTGACCTTAACTCTTGACATTAACCCCCACGTTTAGGCTCAAGTTCAACCTATCATTTTGCGAGTCATTACAAGTACCAAACCACACGACACTGAGCAAGCAAACTCCTAAACCTAAAGCTAAGGTATAGAATACGTGTACTCCTTATACCCCAACTGAACCTCCATAACTATAACATGCATAAAAACTAGCCCAACCTAATAGTTCATAATTCACATAGAACATAGTTCAACCACAACTTCAATAATTACAGGTCAACAACATGCAAGATCAAGTTCATCAATCACAAGTTCCACAGAAAAGTACTCGTAAGTTCACAAATGATAAAGATGTGCAATTCAATGAAATGCAATGTCAAGTATAGTGATGCATGTCTCACCTAACAATACACACCCGTTGTCTCTTAGTTCGAGACCTATGGGGGACTTATCAGTCTATGCATTCGTCGCAGCATTTAACACGACCATCGATAATAAATTATTTATGGCGTATGACACGTCCCTCGAATCATATTATATGTTGCGGTACGTGACACATCCCTCAAGATGATACATACTCTTTAATTCTTTATATTTCCTCAATTCATATAACACGTGTCATAACCATGTCTCAAAATCAATGTAAATGACATGTTCACATAACTAATAGAGAGATGACCAATTGCATAACAATGCACAATTCACAACAACACAATCGTGATACAACATCAACAATGAATCAATAAACCTTTCAAACTATTTTCAACACATCACACACCAATAATTAATCATGTTGTCTTTTATTACCCTTTATGCATCATTAGTATTATTCAATATGAACAAGTCAACCCATCATCAAGTCTCATTTCTCCCCAACACATAACACAAGAAAATACATGATTCTATACACTTAACAAGGTTCAAGAAATCCACTTGCCCCAAACAATCGAACAATTACTCTAGTACTTGAGCCTTACCTTTTTGTTGGGCTTCAAAATCAATGCAATTTATTCAAATAAATAAATCAAAATAAAATTTTGAAACTAACAACACCCATAGTTCTATGTGTCTATCCTAGAAACAAAAACTCATCCAAATCTCTAATCAACTCCAAATCTTAATACCAACTAATATGCCACGTCTCATATATCCTAAAATTCAAGCCTAGGATTAAGTTTTAATTCCTGCAAATGACATAATTATAATGGTATTCATATAATACAATACACTTAATATTTAATTACATATACTAATATCTCAAAATTTGAATCAAATATATAATATTATAGGCAAAATTCCAACACATAACCAAAGTTAAAAGAAACATTTACAATTTCAACCATTGAAAAAGATGGACATATGTATACAGGAGCTAACCTTTATCTCAATTGATTATATACTCTACCTAATTATTACCTAAGATTGGTCATTATTGTTAGATTAGTTGTCTTTAAATTGTTTGACACCTTCGTCCATAACATAACATAGATGAAGACACTATCTTAGCAATCAAATAATTAAGGAAGCATATCCAAATACCTTTGAAATGGCAGCATCATTATCCACTTCTCCAGGTCTAGAAGCATCGACACCCCTGAGCTAGTGTTTCTTTATGTCAAATTGAGTTCTCTCGTCTGGTAATTTTAGCCGCAAGCGATTGTGTTGTGATAAATTATTAACCCCATTAACCTATTTTCATATGGGTCAAGTGATGAAGGATATTAAATAAATTATGGACCTGACCCATTAACCATTAATTAAAATAAATTAATTTTTTCATAAATATCCATTAATTAATAACTGTAGCTAACAAATAGCTCCAAATTCCTAAACAATTTCACCGACTGATAAAAAATTACTTAGAGCAACTATCGGGAGGGAGTAAAATGGTAATTTTCTGAAAATTTTCAAAAATGACCTTCTGGTCACGTTACCATCACTAAAAACCATGTTTCTCCTCAAACATAAAGTAAAAGAAAGTAGAATACTCGACGTTACCAAGCGCTTGAGGTATGATTTTCCAAAGTCGTGTCCATCCCTTCAAGTAAACTCATACTTTGGACCATTCAATCAAGATCAACTATCAAGAATTGGACTTTTGAGCAAAATTTTCTACATCTACAACTCAGGAGTGATTATGAAGTCACGGACTAACCTATGAACCTAATTTGAACAGAATTCCTCTAAACAACAATAGACCTACCAAGACGAATCTTTTCTCACATAACAACGAGAAAATTTTGAACCAATTATACTGGTTAAAACCAAGAGTGGACTTGAATCAACCACCAAACCCTCATAATGCACAAACCATCACACCTCTTAGCAAGATTCCATTCTCATAACATAATCCTCCCACGAGCTTAATGTGTAAAATTCATATCTTTAGACATCAAATACTCATCGGGGAGAATCAATCCCATCAGACCCAAAGAAGGAAATGATTCAGTAACCACCCAACAAGCGATACACTCAAGAATGCAAAACCTCTAACAACACTATCATAATGCTAGATTAATAGTTGTAATTGTAGACAACCCTTAATAATGGTAGAACTAGCCCCAATGGCCCCTACATTCAATCACACATAGCCGAAATGTGACCTAGATAACGAGATGGATATTAAAACTATCGGAAAACTATAACTATTCATGGTATCTCTTCTATAAATTCACATAAGCAAGGTGGAACGTGTAGAACTACTGGAAAAAACTTCACCTACCCAAAGGTAACACCAAATCCGCCATATCTAAAATGACCAAGTCTGCACAAGCATCCTAGCCTACAAAGAATACATCGCAAGATCAATACACTCGATCCACCCATAGAAATGGAAACACGCACAAGCATATGTAGTGAATCATACTCTAAACTATGTTCTTAAAAAAGTAGGTGGTCACACAATAATGTACGGAATCGAGGTTGAATAACACAAGATATTCCTTCCATTGTGCCTATATCAAATAATTTCATTCATCTGACTTACATCTCTTTGATTTTCTTATTTATTTTTTTGCTTCTCACCCGTATTTCATTGAAGCCAACACTCTTACTACGAACAAAGTGTCATAACCACACTGATCATTTGCCTTACTCTCATAGTGCCGCTAGTGTTAACACCTAATTTTGACCATCCCTTTCTTTTAATTCATTGTTTTCGAGCTTCTAAATTAATAACGTATTGAATTATATTTTTTTCACAACTATTTTTACTTCTATGACTATTTATTATTACTATTTTTATCGTCGTTGACACATTTCTACAATTAATAACATAATTATATGTTATAATATTGTTGAAACTACTATTATCTATTTATGTATCTCTTTTTATTAAGCAATGAATTTGTCGTCACCCTATTTCAAGTTTCATACTTATTAAATTAATTATAAATCCTTATTTTGTATTTATATTTTATATTAATATAAAGTTGTAATATTGATTTTTTACTTTATAAATTATTAATTGTAATGTTATATATATTGTATTACTTATTAAGTTAGACGCCTTAAATAATTTAAAAGCAGAAGGGAAAAGCCCAAAAATTAGTCCCAAACCCATGTCTCAACCATCAGCAAAATCTAAAAAAAAATTAGGTCATTTATGCGTCACTCCTTCCCCTTCATTTTGGCTAAAACTTGAGCTCTCTTTCACCATTGACGGAGCTAAGACTCTCCATTTTCGTGAAAACCTCAATTAATCCATTAGCTCTCCTCCTTTCTCTTTATCTGTGACAGATTCATCAACAGAAGAGGTCAAAACTTCTGCGATTTTTGATGGAGAAGTATTCATTTTTTGGGACTATGCTTTTTTCTCTACTCTACACGTAAAGATCACTGCTTTATGCTCGACTTATCCTCTCTCAAAGATATTCTTGGTTTCTTTTTTACGCTTTTAAAACAACACACGAGAACAACCACTTCTTCTCATTAAAGTTTAGTTTTCTTTGCACTAGTTAATTTGCTAAAAGCCCAAGTATTCAACTCTCTTGCAAAAAAATCTAAATCTAAGTGTATTTCGTGCTTGAGTGTGATTTGAAGACCGAAAATCCCCGTTCACTGCCCCGCAGTAGGTAATACTTGCCCCTTTTACCTTTGTTTTATCACTGCGATTAAAATGCTATATATGCTCTAAGAAGTTTATGTGTCAAGACTTAAGTGATTTTTGTTTTCTTTAGCTATACTGAAGTCTGAAAGTAGTGTTCAAAATGTATTTGCATTTTCTTTCACATGAAATCAGTTCCTTTTGGTTCCAAGTGAATATTCATTTTTTTAATATAAAATGGGCATTAAGCCCTTTATTAAAATAAAATCAATTATAGGTACAACAGACTAGGCCCAAAAGTGACCTAGCCCAAAAATATAGGCAAAGAAACATATCATCAGCTTAATTAGGAAAGTAGGTAGAAAGCTCCACCCCTTCATCTTCCTCAAACAAAATAACCATAGATTTGCTCTATTGTTAACTTGGTTTTGCAAAATCCTCCTCCCCTTCGATGCTCATCCTCAACTATCAGCTCAAAGCTCCATCTCTAAGCTAAGTGTTGAATCCTTCGAGTTTAATTGTTCTTCCTCTTTTCATTAGATCGATGGAATGAACTTCTAAGAAGCTAATACCACTATCAGATCAAAAGAATTAATATAGAAATAATAAAAACTGACCTTATAGAGCCAACTGGTTTCCATGTCTTAATAGTTAGAGCTACATATCAGAATTGGTGAATCTATTGCTTGGATACTCGTACCATTAATACCCTAAGGTCTCACCGGTTGTAGGTGTTTGCATCCAAATAAATCACTTCGAACAATAGGTATCACCTTTTCCTTTATTGTAACTCCTTACTCTAATGTTAAAACGGAACCCAATGCATAAATTAACTTTTTTGCATCATGTTTTCAATGTTGTTTGTGAAGCAAACTTTGTAAACATAGTCAATGTTCTACTTCTCGATTCAACCATCTGCAACATTTTCCATTAAGTCCAATGGTGTCCACTATGTATTCCTCTTTTATCAATTTTTAAGTCAATGGAGTTGAGATTTTTAAGCTAATACCACCAATCGATCAAATCGTTTCAAGGGGAGAGTGTTCGATAACCATTTGAATTTATTTGCATGATTTACTAACAGAAACACTAAGATCACAAACAACCAGATGTAAATGCCCATAAACAGGTGCTTCAAACATATAGTAAGTTGCCCTACTATTATTGTTTTGCATATCCCGTTATAAAAGTATTCTTATATCTTCCTTGAATTTTGATATCATGAATCTTGATTGGATCTTCTGATGTGTGGTGTTCCTGATTTATCTAAATTTAGTATCCTTCTTCCTGTTGTTGGAATTTCACCAAAGTTATTAAATTGAAAATCACCTGCAAAATCAAAAACTAGGTTAGTAAAAAAATCAGCGAGAGTATTACCTTCAAAGAATGTATTACTCTTACTGATATATTACATATTAGTGCTCTTATGGAGTGGACCTTCATTGTCACACTCCATGGGACCTCCTAGTTTCCCCGAAGAATTTGCACCATAATCTAAGAATTTGATTCTATAATGATATGTTGGATAGCATTGTCTTTACAGTAGAGTAATGTAACGACCTACTCCCGTCGTTATAGAAATCCATTGGGGGAAAATTTTGGGCCAGAAAACTTTTTGGTAGTAACTTGAAATTTCCTAGCCTAGTCCAAATTTGGACGAAATTAGAGTCATGCAAGTCTAGAGAAATCTGGTAATGAATGAGATTTTTAATATTGAATTTGATTATATGAGTAGATAGCTAAGACGTTAAGGAACATGTATGACTTTACATAATTGAATTCGGGTGAGTGGAACTCCCGAAATTGATCTTAGTGTGAGCGGGTAGTTTTGGAACGTCAAGGGTTGAAGGTGTGTTGTGAAATGGGGGTTTGAGAAACAAATTATGATGTTCTATCTCTGCGCAAGCCGTCGGGGTGGGATTATTTCCGCCAGTGCAGGGATGTTGTGGTGGGATGGGGCCCGCCGTAGAGGCTCAGTCGTGACTTAAGTCAGAATTAAACCCCAAAAATGTTATTTTCTGCAAGTTTTGTTCTTGAGAGCTAGGAGACGACCCTAGGAAATTTCTTGAAAGTTTTCCACTATTTTCAGTGCAAAAGGTAAGGATTTTACTCCCCTAATACATCATTCGATCCGTAGAACGTAGATTCTTGGTTAAATATTGTTGAGGAAAGGTTTTGGACTGAATTGGATGGTGGGGAAAAGCCCTAGTTGCACCTTAGGATCATGGGTTGGGTCTAGGGTTATTGGGTTTGTTATAATCCGGTTAATTAGACTTTTGATTGTTGATCTTTGCGTATATTAATTGTTTGTAGACCTAGAACAAGCGGAAAGAATCTGAAAAGGGAAGATTCAAGTCTCCTAGGAGGATTCAAGCTTGTTTTCGAGGTTGGTGATGGTTTGATTTCGTGTTTGTGTGATGTATGTTAGTATTTGCTTCATTGTAATGCATGTATGTACGCGAATGTTGCACTATTGATCATACCTAATGCAAATGAGTATGAATGAATGTTTGTAAGCCATAAATCAACATTTGATTGTATGATTTTAAGAATGTACATCGTGATTGTAATTGTGGCATGTTGAATGGAGCGGGTGTCACGTTCCGACACACTACTTGGATGGGGTGTCACGATCCGGCACACTAACAGTTTGGGTATAGGTTCCATGAGAGGACCATTGACTTGTCATATATGTGTATTATTGAAAATGTGAAATGGTACATTGCTCGTGCAATGATAACTGGTATTGTATATGTTCGGTATATGTGTGTTTACTATGTTGTGACTACTTTATATGTTTCACTTACTGGAATAGCCGCATGATCCTACCAGTACACTATGGTTGTGTACTGATACTGCACTTGCTCTCTTTTTTTAGTACAGGGCATCTTCAAGCGGCTATTGATAGACCTCATTTAGGAGATCAGTGAGCAAGATCAGATTCAAGGGTGAGCCAATTCTTTCAGGCTGCCATAGGTCCTCTATGTTTTAGTCCACTCTTTCCAGACTCAGAATTTCTAGTTAGAATTACTCGTATGTTTAGTTGGGTTGTACCCATTTTCTTTAGACTTGTTGAACTTTAAATGTTTTGGTACATTGACTTTCAGATTCTAGGGATGTTTTCCGCAATGTTTTGGTAACGATTTGTTAGACTTTCGGAGTTTATGGGAACTCCACTTTATTTATGCATTTAAACCTACTTCCGTATTTTTAAATGATTAGTTTTGGGATTAGTTGGTTAGTAGTAATAGTTCTCCCATCGGAGGAATAGTGTGGGTACCAGTCACGACGGTCTGGATCGTGACAAGTAAGCACCCTCTTATTGTTGTATCTTCTGCTTTAAGGCTGGTAGTGTCCTTAATTCTTGAGTCTTTTGCAACTACCAAATTGATTTCACGTGTCAGGACACTTCTTCCAATACTAAGTGCCAACAATCGTTAGTCAGTAATATAACCCAACTAAGTGAGTTGGGGTCGAATCCCACAGGGAGTGGTACATGCTTAAGATTCAAGAGCCAAGTGCAAATATGTTCAAGTCAATCATAGGTAAAGACATTTACGAATAAAAGCATATTTCAAATTAAGGGTGACACAAGTGTCAAATATGAGGGTTTTGATTGTAATTATCAACTACAACTGCAGCAAATAACACGAATAGACAAGTAAAGAGACGGGTTCTTGGGATGTGATTGGATTAAAGGCTAAGGTAGAAAAATCGGTAATTGTAATTGATAGTAAATAGCTGTAAATTAGTGAATAAGCTAGACTTTAGTGGCGATAAACTTTCTCTCAAACAGTTTACCCCGAATCAAATTGGTTTCTCTCGAACACCAATAAGCAGCAATTAATAACAGCCTTCGCTTTAGTCCATTCACTCTCTCGAGCTGAATGTGTGGAAAAGGGTATAAGATTCACTCTCTCGAGCTGAACCCATGACAACCCAATATCCACAGACCATCCAATCAATAATCTTGGTTTTAAAACCTCTCTCTCGAACAAGCCCACAACACGAAGTTAGAATTGCATTTGCAACTACAACCCTTTAAATTGAACCATAATTACTGATTGAAATCACTTTTAAATAGCATTTAAACTATCAATTAACAATACCCAACAGCTAAATCAACCCATAATCACATAATCACACCCCAAGAATTGGGGGTTTAGCTAGACATCATAAAAAGATAGAAATCGTTACCAAATTGTGTTTCCATCAATTAGGTACGATTAATCTCATCTTTACAAAGGTCAAGGTTGAAGAATCTCAAAGACCACTTCCAATTTCTTAAAAATGGAAATCTATAAATCTTCAAAGCTAAGGAAAATATTGTCTCAATACTCTCAGTTCTCAGTTCCAAACTTGAAAACTGAATAATAATAAAACTTCGATTGAAAACTGATACTAAACTAAGAATTTAAAAATGTATTTATAGTCGCCAAAAATATGTTGTGAAGGACCATTCGGCGCAATAAGTCGGGATCGCCGATCCACTCGGCGATCCGCCCTTTGGTCAATTCCATCACCTTTTTGCTTTTGCCTTTAGCATCTTCAAGTTCTGTAACTTTGGGCGATCTAGCACTGCATTGTGGAACCGTTCGGTGACTCGCCGACTGCTCCTTTCTATCGTCAACTTGATTTTCTCCTTCAGGGCTTGGCATACCGGAACTTTAGTTGAGATCATGGTCATTCGGCGATTCACCCACTGGGTTAGGCGATCATTAGGCCCTCTTTTCTTCGTTCTTTTAACTGCCTTGTTCCTTTTTGCTCATTAGTGTCGATGCTTTGTTCCAAAATCCAAATACCTAAAAATCAAGGATTTACATAAGTTATTGGCACAAAATATGCATTTGAGGACACTAAATCTATTAAAATAAATCCCTAAATGAGTCTAAATCGTAGACTCATCAACACCCCCAACTTAAACTTCTGCTTGTCCTCAAGTAAAACTCAAGTTCAGCAGTTCAAAAAGGATGTCTCAAAAAGTGCTACACAAGACTCAATCATGAATGCATACAAAAAGACTCAACTTACTCATGCAAGGATAAATTGTGCACTCAAAGATTCAAGTTGTGACTCACCATTATCAAAGACTCTCATGTTCACAATGCTTGCTTCAAATGCAAGTTCAAGCTCAACAAAGGTACTCAAATGCCCTCACACAAAGAATGACTCCATATTCACACACAATGGTTCAACAATTTAAAGCTTCAGAATCAAATAGAACAATCACTCACAAAGATGAACACAATGCATGATTTCACCCATAGGGTTACCCGTATTTTCCGATCAACACTTGTTTCAGCTCACCCAAGATCAAAAAGGTCTTTTCAAGGCTTGTAACGGGGCTAAGTGTAAAGGTATGGTCATTTAAGCTCAGTAACTGCTATCCTCATGAAATGTGGTATGAACAACGCTTTCTTTCCTTTTCTTCATTAGTATTATTCGTGCTCACATGTATCTTTCTCAAAACCATGGGTCAAAGGGGACTTTTTTGCACTTCTTGATTTACCTTCTCTTTTTACCGCACCCCCAACTTAGGCTTTTGGCCTAAGTTGGCTATTCACATAAACCACAAATCATGAGGATTTAAGGGTAATGGATCAAGAAAGGTCACAATTTCATCAAGTTTCTTCCAAGAAAAGGGTAAGGCTCAAAAAGGGTTCAACTGAAGTTCACACACTCACAAGGTAGGCCACAAAAAGAGGTATAATGTCAAATTATTTCACTCTTCAAAGTTTCCTAAGATCATCTCGAGAGCTTGCATCACTTAGTCAACCGGACCAACGGGGCATATTCTAGGTGTTATCACACATGGTTCACGGTAAGCTCATCACACAAGGCATTGACACCAACGTCAAACAAAACTCCACTCTTTTGCTAGTGTTCAATGTTCATCACAAGAGACTCAATTTGATACTTGGCTAGACACAACGAGATGCAAAAAGTTCACATATTGTCTATGCACCTTTATTTGGCCTCATCATAGCCGCACATTCATTTTTGTTCGATTATGAGCATTATTCAAGTCATCAGTATTGATCAAGACCGATACTTAAATTTGAAAGAGTACAGACACATTCAAAAACAAACAAGATGTGGCACAAATTTTTTCGAAAGGGTCCAAAATTCACTTCAATTAAAAACAAGGAGCCAGAAGCTCAATCATCCACAAAAACAGTGCTAGACACAATTTATACCACAAAACCCAATGTACGAACAAAGCAATAATCACAAAAGGTGGGCCTCACCCCACCACAAATAAAAACCATTTGTCCTCAAATGTAAGCAAAATAATATCCACAAGTCAAAAGGAATAAGACAGAGAGGGAGGTAAAAAGGAATCATGTCTACTCAGTCACTCCATCTGTCTAGGCATCAGTGCCCGGTGTAGTGCTATGACCTTGGGCATCAGTGCCCGGAGTCACCTCAGAAAGAGTTGGTCCACTAGGAGCTGCCATGGATGTCTCTGTCAACGATGTCTGGATCACCGACTGCACAATCGTCTCCTCAAGATCTAGAAAATCTCCATATATGGCCTCCTTCATTATCTTTATCTACTCCTCGTCGATCTCTGCCTCCGACTCATAAACTGCTGCATCATCTCTATGTACATCTCCGGTGGTAGCCGGAGGAATCTCTGAAGTATCAGGAGCGTCCACATCATCAGCAGCCTCTAGTAATAAAGTGAAGTCAGTAGACTTTAGATAGTCTACGACCTTCCTCAAATCTGCTACTTTGGCTTTCAAAACTGTAACCTCGGAGTATTTTCCCTCAAGGCCCTCTGTAGATAACAACTACTCTTCCAAAATAGTCTACAACCCATCTGCTTTCAATCTATTAAGGAGTCGGGGAGGAGGAACTATAGGTGGCACTGAAGCCACCGGAGGTGCCGGAGCTGGCACTGTATCACCTGCATGAGGAGTGGCAGCAGCTGGGACCCTAGATGGGTCAGGACGAGCTCTAGCACGAAGCTCTGTCCGCCGGGACTGTAGGGACAGATCATCCTCAGGCTTAAATAATGCAGTCTGGGAGTCAGCAAACACTCTCTCCCTATTGTGCTAAGGAACATCAGATGTAGGCATCTTGCCTTTGCCTTTGCCTCATGTTGGAGGCTCTTGCCTTCCCCTTTTGGGAGGATTTGATCCCCCTTCATTGATTGTGATACCCCGTGCTCTTTTTTGGGGTGGCATGTCGAGGTTTGTCCTTGCCATATCTGCAAAACATCAGGAAAAGTTAGAAACAATTCAATTACATGCACAGAAAATTAGTTGCAGATAGACTCGTTGAACTAGTCGGCGAGTCACCGAATCTCTTTGGCGAGCTAGATCGAACTCGCCAAAAGGATTGGCTCAAAAATCACAGAAAATTTTGGTATGTCGACGATGGGAAGGCCTTTCGGCGAGCGAGGATTAGCCAACCAAAAGTTACCGTACAATTAAGGGCCAGGGGTGCAGACAAAGGTCTATCAAGAAGGACTTTCGGTGAGTCGCCGAGTGCACTTGGCGACCTCAAGATTCTCGCCAAAAGTTAAAGAACCAAACATCACATATAGCATGAAATTAAAGGAAATATGGGGAACTTTGGTGAACCGCCGACTGGTTTGGCGAGCTCGACCCAGCTCGCCAAACAACCCAACGTGCCTACTTTCAACCTAACTCCTCAAATTCAATCCCGCAAACCCCGAAAAAAAAATCAAAACATGCACCTATTAAATTAAACTAAGACCCATTACTCCCATGACCCCAGGATACTCAGACTTCTCCCAGTTTTGCCAAATTTGGCCATTTGATGACTTTTTCCCTTATGATTAACGTCAACCGCTCCATCATTGGGCAAAATACATCATTTGGCACAAATATGGGCTACTAAGACTTCACCCGACTAAAATCAACAACATGCAAGCACAACCCCACAAGTTTTAACCAATCTTAAGGCACAAAAACTCGGGATTTTAACATTAAAGGCATTTATAGCACGAAATTCAAGTTAACATAGGCACACACAAATATAATTACGATCAGAGTGACCCAGCACACATCACTAAGATAAGATCATTTCAAATGAGTACAAAATCGCTAAATTAAGATTCTAGGTTCGAAAAACCAACCTTAGATGCCGATTAAACAAATTGAAATGCTAGGCATCATAGTAATCCACTCTGAACACAAATCCGACTACCAAAATGTGATAAAAATGTAAGAAATATAGATAATATTGTGCGGGTGTGAATTTGGGAAGATTAAAAGTGACTGAAAGTGAAAGAGTTTGAAAGTTTAAACCTTTGGCCTTTAAAAACCATTCAGTTCTCACCCATTTGGCGACATTAGTTTTGCTCGCCGACCCACTCGACGACACGCCGAGTGGGAAATTACCTCGCCGAGTTTTACAGGACCTCCAGTTAATGTGGGGGTCCAAACGGCGGACTAAGTGGCGATTTACCAATAAGCTCCAGGGCTCGCCAAGTTTTACAAACTCCAGTTTGAAAGTGTCTTGAGTCCAACGGGGGTCTAGGTCGGGCTCGCCGACCTCTTCGGCGATGCGCTTACTGGACTTTTAGCTCGCCTATCTCTACCTTTCTAACACTTTCTACACTTCAACCTGCACAATCAACACACCATTATTTCTAAAACAAAAATAAAGTGATAAAACACTTGGGTTGCTTCCCAAGAAGTGCCTCAGTTAATGTCGTGGCACGAAACAAGTCCCCACTTAAGTTCCATTAGTGGAGTTTGCCTCATTTTTATAAGGAAACCCCTCTTCTAGCTCTGTGAAGAGGTGAGACAGCACTTGGTCCATTTGGGACCCTAGTAGCTGAATGAGCATGGAATGAGAGGTTGTCATTTGGTTCAGCATCAAGACATTCTCTATTAACTCCTCAAACACTCTATCGTGCTTTTCGACTTCGTGTAGAATGAGTAAGAGGACCTCTTCAATTTGTCCATCCTCTTGTTTCTTCATCTTTCAATGCTCATGAGGGGGGATGTACCTGTCCTTCCTCTTGGACACTACCTCTAAATCCATGACTTTCTTGGCCAAGTCATCCAGCAGGGTTAACAATGTGGCCAATTCTTGGTCTTTTTCTTTCTCCTTGTTGGTCTTGGCCATGTTATCAAGCAGTTGGGCTGCTTTAGCATAAGGGAGCTGGATGAGACCACCTGGAGAGATTTGGTCGGCCACTATTCTATTTTTAGGGCCAAGACCTCGGTAGAAGCATGTTAGAAGCATGTTATCCCTAAAAATTATCAATCTCAAAGAAGGGTGATCCATTGGGTCACTTTTGCTACCAGATATGCTCTAATTCTCTTCTCAAAACAAGCAACATGAAAACCAAAACTAAAAATAAGTTCAATTATAACTCACAAGAACAAAATTTAACTTAACTAAAGAATCTTAACCAACACCACTCCCCGGCAGCGGCGCCATTTTGATTTCACGTATCAGGAAACTTCTTCCAATACTAAGTGCCAACGATCGTTAGTCAGTATTCTAACCAAACTAAGTGAGTTGGGGTCGAATCCCACAGAGAGTGGTACGTGCTTAAGATTCAAGAGCCAAGTGCAAATATGTTTAAGTCAATCATAGGTCAAGACATTTACGAATAAAATCATATTTCAAATTAAGGGTGACACAAGTGTCAAATATGGAGGTTTGGATTGTAATGATCAACTACAACTGTAGCAAATAACACGAATAGACAAGTAAAGAGACGGGTTATTGGGATGTCATTGGTTATAGGCTAAGGTAGACAAATGGGTAATTGCAATTGATAGTAACTACTTGTAAATCAGTGAATAAGCTAGACTTTAGTGGGGATAAACTTTCTCTCGAACAGTTTACCTCGAATCAAATTAGTTTGTCTCGAACACCAATAAGCAACAATTAAGAACAGCGTTCGCTTTAGTCCATTCAGTCTCTCGAGTTGAATGTGTAGAAAAGGGTTTTGGATTCACTTTCTCAAGTTGAGCCCATGACAACCCAATACCCACAGACCATCAAATCAATAATCTTGGTTTTAAAACCTCTCTCTCGAGCAAGCCAAAAACACAAAGTTAGAATTGTATTTGCAACTACAACCCTTTAAATTGAACAACAATTATTGATTGAAATCACTTTCAAACAACATTTAAACTATCAATTAACAATACCCAGCAGCTAAATCAACCCATAATCACACCCCAAGAATTGGGTTTTAGCTAGACATCATAAAAAGATAGAAATCGTTACCAAAATGTGTTTCCATCAACTAGGTATGATTAATTTCGTCTTTACAAAGGTCAAGGTTGAAAAATCTCAAAGACCCACTTCCAATTTCTCAAAAATGGAAATCTTCAAATCTTCAAAACTAAGGAAAATATTGTCTCAATACTCTCAGTTCTCAGTTCCAAACTTGAAAACTGAACAATAATAAAACTTCGATCGAAAATTGATACTAAACTAAGAATTTAAAAATGTATTTATAGTCGTCAAAAATATATTGCGAAGGACCATTCGGTGCAATAAGTCGGGATCGCCGATCCACTCGGCGATCCTCCCTTTGGTCAATTCCATCGCCTTTTTGCTTTTTCCTTCAGCATATTCAAAATCTGTAACTTTGGGCGATCTAGCACTGCATCGCGGAACAATTCGGCGACTCATCGACTGCTCCTTTCTATCGCTGACTTGATTTTCTCCTTCAAGGCTTGGCACACTAGAACTTTAGGTGAGATCATGGCCATTCGGTGACTCGCCCACTGGGTTAGGCGTTCATTAGGCCCTCTTTTCTTTGTTCTTTCAACTGCCTTGTTCCTTTTTGCTCATTAGTGTCCATGCTTTCTTCCAAAATCCAAATACCTGAAAATCAAGGATTTACATCAGTTATTAGTACAAAATATGCATTTGAGGACACCAAATCGATTAAAATAAAGCCCTAAATGAGTCCAAATTGTGGACTCATCACAAATCTCCTTCTCCATTTCTAATACAAAAAAAAAAAGACAAAAGAACTAGGTATAGGGTTCCCTCTTGAGGCACCATCAGTGTTTCCTTTAAACCAAGGATTTGGAGGGGGAACCCATTTAACAAAACTGGTTACAGAGGTAGTTATATTGTTCTGCAAAGCATCAATAATATATATCCATCTTCTCCTTTGTATATTTAAATTGAATATGACCTTAACAAACTTTAAAATAGTGTCATTGACTTCTCAGTATACCTTCCTTTCATGGTATGAGCCACCGTGTAGGATGGTATTTCATCTTTTCCACAAAAAAAAAACAAAGAAGGATGATAGGAAGTACCTTGAAAACTTCTCGTAGCTTCCTATTACCTTCAATATTTATCCACATTCTCATAGTTTACTTTAAGTTAAGTCTTTGATCAATAATAATTGTTGCCCTACAGTAGTGAATCCACACTCTATCTGCCACCTCTCCTTTGAGAAATAAATGTTCTATTGTTTCTCTACCAGGATTATCACAACATCCACAATCCTCAGATATTAGGATTCCACAAATGCAAAAGAGTTGATTCATGAACCTTACCCAACAAGATTCTCCAAGAAAGAAAAGAGAATTTGAAGGGTAATCTTTTACTCCATACTGCCTTTAGGTCTTCATATACATTCGCTCTTTGCCTCAAAATTTCCAAAGCACTCTTAGTAGTGAATTTGCCCATACTATTTTTAGTCCACCATGGCTTGTCCATTACATTCTCAAATTGATCAAATCTCATAGTATCTCAAGCATGTTCAATGACATGTTCTGGGATTACATCTTGCATTGCACCATAATCCCAACCATCCTCTTTAATGAAATCACCAACATCATTTATAGGATTGGTAATAGTGTACCTCTATTAAATAAAGAAATATAGGACCAGAGTTGGTTCAGTTATCAAACCAAAGTGTTGAGGTTCCACTTCTTGGTTTCCACCACAAAAAAGACTCAATCTTTTCCCTATTCTCCAGCATTGGTTTCCACACTTTAGATCCACCTCTCCATTGCACCAATGTAGGAATCTGTTTCTTGCAGTATTTATTCCATAAAAAGTAGACCACAAATTAGTTTGTTTCTCGAACCTCCACCACAACTTAGCATACATTGCTTGAGAAACATATTTTAAGGATTTGAACCCTAAACCCCATTCATCCTTTGGCAAACAAACCTTATTCCATATAGACCAGTGTTTGCTCCTTCATGTCTCTTTGGAATGCCAAAAATTTTTTGCAAAAATTTTTTGTAATTCTTTAAAAACGCTTTTAGGAGGAACAATAGTTGAAAGAACATAAATTGGGATGCTCTGTAGAACATTTTTTTAGTAAAACTTTCTTTCCTCCATATGATAAAGGCCTACCTTTCCATGCTTGGAGTTTACTCCTTAATCTGTCCAACAAATCATCATAGTTCTCCTTCTTTTTCTTTGATTGTGTAATGGGACATCCTAGGTACTTAAGAGGAAACGTTCCTTTGGCCATACCTGTATCCAATTCCATCTGCTGCACAACCTCCCTAGAAGAAATTTTATGCATATAGAAGAGACTCTTATCCTTATTCGCCTTTTGCCCTGATTCCCACTCATACTCCTGAAAAATCGTCATAATCTTTCCAATAGAGTGCTTATTAGATGAGGCAGAAATGATAATGTCATATGCATATGCTAAGTGATTGAGGTTTGAGCTCCACTTAGGCATACCATAACCCACAAAGGCATTATCTTCAAAAAGATTACTAAGAGCTCTAGTTAGAACTTCAGCAGATAAGATAAATAAAGCAGGGGAAAGGGGATCCCCTTGTTTAACCCCCTAGTAAAATGAAAAAAAATCAACAGATTAGCCATTTAACAGAATAGAGTAGTAATTATTAGATATCAATCTCCAAATCACATCTACTACCCCATTAGAGAAACCCATCTTTCTGAAAACCTTCATTAAAAAAATAGGATACTCTGTCATAGGCCTTAGCCATATCCAGCTTCAAGATTACATTTGAAGGTTCTTCTCTTTTCCCTATATCAGCAACCAATTCATGTGTTAAGAGCACATTCTCAATGATATTTCTCCCTTTGACAAAACCAGGCTGGTTAGGAGAAAGCAATTTGGGAAGAATATTCTCCAATCTATCATGCACAATTCTTAATAAAATCTTATTAACAAAGTTACTCAAGCTAATAGGCCTCAGGATTGAAAAAGACTGCACATTGTCCTTTTTCGGGATGAGTACTAAATTAGTATGAGTAATATACTTTTGGATGGTGTTTCCTGTAAAGAACTCTGCCACCATTCTACCCACATCAACACCTACTATATCCCAGCAAGAGTGAAAAAACCTTCCTGATAAGCCATCTGTCCCACAAGCACTGTCACCATTTAAGTTGAAGATTGCCTTCCTTAACTCTGATTCAACTATTGCCCCTAAAACTGCATTGTCCTCCTCTGTAACCAGTTCTAGAATGTGATGCAATAGTGAAAAAACAAATACATCCCTCTCTTGAGTGAATTGTTTCTGATAATAGTCAATTGCTTCATTAACAATTTGGTCTTTTTCCCCTACCCAACAACCCTACTCATTAATAATTCTTGTCACCTTCAACCTGTTTCTTTTCCTTTTCGTTATGTTGTGGAAAAAATTAGTATTTATATCTCCACTTTCAAACCAATCATATCCAGCTTTCTATTGCCAGTAGCTTTCCTCCAAATGTAGATATCTGGTGTACTCAACTTTAGCTCTTTGAATGACTACTCTATTCTCCTAAGAGAGGACCTCTTCAAATAGTTTCTCTTTCAGTTTGGCTATCTCTTTCCTGATGAGTAGTTGTTGAAAGATAGCCCCATATGTTTGTCTACTCCATATAGTGAGAGCTTTTTTCACCTTCTTGATCTTCCTTTTATAGTCAAGAAAAGGGTTATTTGTAAAGCTTGAATCCCAACCCTTTCTAACCACTTCTTTGAAATCTTCATGCTCTATCCAAAACTTTAAGAACTTGAAAGTCCTTTTGGAGCCTGCTATTTCTGTCTCATAGCTAAGTAACAAGACAGCATGATCTGAGCAATCTCTAGTCAGATTTTCCACTTCTAAATGAGAATACAATCCCTGAAACTCAGAGTTCCAAAAAACTCTACCATGCCTTTCTAAGATGCAATCATCACCTTATCTACCATTCCACCAAGTAAATGGGCTACCCTTAAATTGAATTTTCAAAAAATCACTGGCTTCAACACAAATATTGAAATCTTCAACATCATCAGCAACCACTGGGATCCCTCCTATCTTTTATGTACCATTCAAAACAATATTCAAATCTCCTCCTAAGATCCAAGGCCTGCTGATTCCATTAGATAAAGAAAGAATATTGTCCCATAGGTCCATCCCGAGATTTGTATCATACTTTCCATAAACAATAGTCACCAAGAAAGAAATACCAAGTGACTGGTTACATAAATTCGGGGATAACTGTTGCTTAGTATCACTAATCAAAGTAGCTGTAAAACCATGGTTCACAAACAACAAAATTGTGCCATTACAGTTATGAAACATTAAAGGCATTTGTAGTCTACTTTTGTATATGTTTATGTTCCTAATGTGTTGAAAATGTTCAAGAAGTGCCATGAAAAAAAAATTATGGTATTTGTTCAACATCTGTACTCTCTGAAAAGCCTTTTGTGACTTAACAGATCTAATATTTCATATAAATGCTTTCATCATTTCTTCATTGGTTGAGACCCTTCTCCTCTCTTAGGTTGCAATCGAATAGGTTGAGGAACCTCTCCATTTCCTTGTGTTTTCCCCTTCCTTGCATATTTAAGGTTTTTAATAACTCATAGGGACAAATCAGCATCTCTATGTATTTGTTCTTCGTGTTGATCAGTGATGTTGTCTTCTTTTGTTGCTTCCAACAAACCACAAACCTTCACATCTTGTTGAGCATTATAGGTTAGTATATTATGTAGCACTTCATTAGGATATTCACACCAAGAAAGTGCTTCTTCAACAACTAAAGGGATATCCACTATTGCTAGTGCACTATCCCTGTAGCATTGTTATTGTTTTATGTCCTCCATTCCTTCATCTCCCCAACTTGTGCATTAGTAGTTATAATTTATGTTACATGTATCTGGTGGAAATGCTCACCATTTTGTTGATTATTTTCAAGGCTCTTTAGTTTTTCACTACCCAATTCGTATTCTTCTGTTGTTCGTTGTTTTCCTCCTGTGTTTTCCACCAACTTCCTTTGTTGTTGATCTACAGAATCGCATGTACTGCTTGCTTGTTTCTGATGGGTGTGCTGACCTTGAGCTTCAGACATTGAAGTAATATCTATATTATTAATAGGAATGCAATCATACCCTTCTTATATATGTAAGTGCTTCAAAGGGGTTATCATTGGTAATCACTTTATTTGGTAATATAGCTTTTTCACTAAGGTAACCCTTGTTAATGAACCTTCTGTTGGTTGGGTTCCATTGATACCTTTGGTAAGTGTTTCTCCCTTCTTGTTTCCTTGATGTTGTGGTCTCCACTTTTTCGTTATGATCATTAACATCTTTTTCCTCATTTTGCAGTTGCACCTGTTTAAGTTCAGGATGAAATAGCCTACATTCTTGCTCATTGTGACCTTGTCACATGCACTTCTTGCAATATTTAGGTAAAAAAATCATACTTAATTTTCACATGTTCAACCCTTGATTCCTTTGTGGTGGATTTAACAATCTCCGTCTCCACACACTTAGGTAAATCAGCCAAAAGGTCCACTTGCACCTTGACCTTAGTACAACTAGGTCTTGTTTTATTTACCGTTGCCAAATCCAAATGAATTGGTTTCCCTTTAACAAATAAAGTTGGCTTGAGGTCAGGAAAAGAGATCTATGCCATTGCTTGAGATGTTTCCTCTTCAATCTTGAATTTAGCATCATAGATTAGGGGTCTCATTTGATAGGACTAACCATCCTTATCATTGATATAGTAGACATTCTTGGACATACAGTTCTCCTAATTGCACAAGCAAGTGTACGTGGTCGCGCAAGTAATATAGTGGTTCTTAAAAGAACCGAATTATTGAACCCAAAGAACTTGTCAATTAACTATTTACTAAATTATACTAGTCTAATTATTTATTTAACAGTGCCAAAAATGTTTTATTTTTATTTATAAAGAAAAGAATGCAGAAATTAAATAATAAGATTACTTTCAATGGTTGGAAAATTCCAGGGTTGCAGCATGTATAGGGTTTCATGTATCACATACTCATGCATGAATTAACTACGGTTATCAAATTACTGATTAACAGGGTTGATTTTATGATCATGGTCTCCCGACCTCTAATCGCTTACTCCAATTAGCAGTCTAACTACATCATTGAGCGGGGATAGGCAATCCTAATTGGAGAGCATTTATATTTCATCCTGTTTTGTAACCAAGCGAGGTGCTCGTCCGAGCGTCATTCCTAGACACAAATCTAATCAATTTAATGAAAGATCAAGTTTTTTGTATCCTTTGGTCTATCTACCTTATCGTCTCCCGAGTCCAAGAATAGACAATATATTTATCTCTATGGTGATCAAGCATGAGATATTAAAACATAAATACAAAAGTAATTTAAGCGATAACCAATATTAATTCAAAACAACGTTCAACAATTATCTATAGCCACAGCTCCAGAACAAGAGCCTTTAGAAGAAGAAGAAGAACCCTAAAAAGTATTGACAACCTTATACTTGAATCCCTATGATTGATCTTTCCACTAATAATTATTTCTATGGACTATTTATAGATATAGAAAACCCTAAATAAATTAATTGAGTCCAAAACAAATTGGAAACAAAAACCAAGTAGAATTTGACTTCCGCATGAACACTGGTCGTCCCACCACCTTAATTCTCTTTGCTGCATTCAGAATCAGCCACGTGGCAACTAAGGCAGGTAAACTTCTTTAATTTCCTTTCCTTGTACGTTTGAATGAATATATTATAATATTCAATTTATTGCATTAAGATGTATGCTTGATTTCCTTTTCAACATTTTGTCTTTAATTCGTTTTAATTTCAAACGTCTTCAATTTTACACCAATTTACTTCTACAAATAAAATACACTATTAAGCACATTTCATAAAATCCATGCTCAAAAAGGACAAGTATAAATAATAAAAGTGAGGCAAATAATAATTAAAAATATGTATTTTTAGCCTCACATCACATACCATTAACGAAATCCTTAATCAAGTTGAATCTCATAAGAATGTGATGTTTTCTCAAGAAACCAATCCTGCAATATCCTTTCACTTTGAGTTGTATAGGGATTTGGATGTGAAGATCCTCTAATTCAGGCCATCCATAGGAAAATTTCCCTATTATTGCATATTGTAAGTCTTCAATTACATTCATCCGATCCATTTCTTCCTCAGTCAACATAACTCGAGGAATACCATTGATGTAGTTCAACTTGTTAATAGGAATAGGTTCAATTGATTGCTTACTTTGTGTCTTTGGAGCATTAATCGTTAAAGGTTTCATAAGGTTCCAAAGGTGATGAGGTTTCTTTGGCAGGCGAAGAAACGCTAGGAAAAATAGGCTCGATAGGGGTCTTTTATGGTAATGGAGGAAAATTGTTGTCGGTGGTAGTGAGGGGTTACTTGTCAGCCATAAGAACAGGCTGACCAGTGGCCTGATTTGCCATTTTCAGCAAATATTAGGGTTCAGTTGAGGTTGACGGCAAAAGTCTCTTGTCGCTTTCGCTTCAGTTTCAATAAAAAAATTAATGGTAAGTGAATATTCATTTGGTTCACATATAATATGGATTTTTTAGCTTATGTTTGTTTGTATTTTCTTTAGGCAGAAACATATTTTTAATAAAAGATGGTTGTTATTTTCTTTATTTGAAATATTGTGGTGATCATGCTTATACAAACCCATTTGCAGTTCTACTTCGTGTTCTTGTGCACATATATTTTAGTCTTTTTAGTCATTGTTATCTCAAGTATAAGGCAGATCCGTCATTTTTCATTATTCATGCTTCATAGAAATAATATTTCACTTCTAGTTTAAATTTGATGGGTTTGAGATTTAGCTTATACTCAAAATATATTTGTTATTGGTTTTAAAAGTCTTCAATGTATAAATGCGTACCATTCTGTTTTGGTTCTTCTCCACGGGTGATCCATGAATTTTCCTATTATTTTCTCAACTAAGATTTCGATATAGAAGGATCTCTTTATTTCTTCACCGCGGGTTCTTGCATCATTTTCTTGAAAAGATATTATATCACCATGGGAGAGTTTAAAATGAGTAATGTTAACCATTCCATTATTCACACAAACCCTTCAATGACTTATCGGCTGCCTTGCTTGAGGAATAGTTTCACAAAAATGGAGACGAACCGGGATTATTATTTGGCGCTTGCATACCTTGTGTTAGGGCTAATATATATATATATATATATTTGTATAATTTTTCTTAGCTCTATATTTGATTTATTCACTATCAATTAAAGTTGAATCGTCTTACTAATCCCTTTACCCTCTTTTTACTTGCATTAACTTACCAAAAATGGAGTCTTGATTCAACACTCCAGCAAATTTTGAGTCTCATAGACTTTACGTTACCATCATACCTGCATATGAAGTTGACATCTAATACTACCCGAATAGCAAGCAAAACAAGCGAGCCTCGCTTGGAGCCACTCATGGCTACGTATATTTTAACATTAATTAGTTTATTTATTTGTTCTTTATATCTATGTTAAACTTGCTTATATGATTTGAATATGTTGTTTTTGAATTCACAAATAGCTAACATAATATAGATGTTTGAGATATGGTACCTCACGTTAGAAACAAATCATTATAGTTACGGTAGCTCTTTTTTTAAGGCATCAATATTTTATTTAAGGCCAACTTATTCATAAAAATGTTTTCCAAAGTATACACTTATTTCATGTACAAAGGATCATATTTTAGTGTATTTTCGTGCAAAAAGTTTTGTACAACAATCTTGTTTTAAATAAGTAATAATCTATTATTTTATTATATTTTAAAAAGCACAAGTCAGTTTTTAATGAATCTTAGAGGATGCCTTACACCTTCCCTTTAGGATAAATTAGAACCCTTATCTAGAATCACATAAGGTTAAGCGGACCTTAATATAGAGTTATTTTAGCATAACTTTAGCAAAATAGGTGTCCTAATTCACCGTTAAAAATAATTAGGTGGCGACTCTTTAAAATAACATAAGAATCACCAATATGTTGTACACCATTTCAACCTTGAGTTAAAATAGGGTATAACAACTAGTATCAAAGTCTTCTAAGCAAACACATTGTCACTTCCAAAAAATTCAAACTATGGCTCCCTCTCTTTCCATGTAGCATTCCATGATGGATAACGGTCTCACCCAAGGCTGATAGCACTAATGTCATATCTAACAATACTTTCCCATCGAGATAAAGGTATTGAATAATGCACAATGTCAACTCCACGCAATCTTCCACATACCAAATTACAACTACCATTCAAATAGTCATATACCTCATGCTAAAATTTAGAGAAAATTTTTGTCACCCCTAATAATTTTGTATATTATGATCACATAACCTATATTTATCACCAAATGTCTATGTAACGAATCACGATAGTCTGTGTAGTCACATCAACAGAGTAGTTCCAATCCCCTTGAAATCCTCAATAACCATGTAGAACTGGAGGTCCATACCATAGCAACCCCCATATGTTCTACCATAATTCGAACAATCCATATCAACGTAAAACCACATAATCGTCCACACATCACTATTTGTCACCCAAACTTAAACTCCATCTTCATAAAAGTCGATGATAAGCCCATAGTAAGTCTGTGCCAAACCAGTTCACATTGCATAGTCACATTTGAACTCAAAGGAAAAAATCCTTACTACCTTCAACTCCGAACCAAGGGTGTGTACGAGATTTCATATTCCTTCACCCTTCTTTGATTCTTCCCACGACGCAAATATCGAATACCTTGAACTCTTCAATATACCAAACTCTTATTCCTTTCCATAACTCACTTACCAGTCTTATCCTTTGACCAACAATCCATGACATTTTACACATACGCCAGACCAAAAATTTAAGTGAAACCCTTATGTCGGTCCTTTAACAATTGAAAGTAACAACATAAGTCATGCATAAGTCCTTTCAAATGCTTAATATCTGATGCAATCGATCGGTTTTTACCCTATGAATCCATACCTAGACAAAACATACAATTATGAACATAGGCTGACAATGAAAAACCTGAATTGTGATTCCAACCGTATTAGTTACCATAACTACAAAAAAAAACTTATTACCACACTCAAATTGAACACCTGTAGATTTCTTTCTCAAATTTTATCAACAGTTTTTAACCCATCTAATGAACACATGACATTGTTACCATAACTAGAGCGAAATAGATAGAACCATATGTCTCTGAACCCAATTCTCCACTCTCTAAAAATACATCTTTGACCTTTGATATCAGAGTAATCATTCTTGCTCTTGCCATCTTTCGAAGGCTAAACTACATCCCACTAGTTTTTTTCCATTAGGAATCTATTTCTTTTCCATTCTATTCAAATGGTGTCTCAACACATCCTACAACTTTCCATACTACCAAGCCATCACCAAATAATAGCAAACCACAATTCTAGATACTTGTAAGTCATTATTATTATACCAAATCCATTTAATCAAAAATCCTTATCATATGGCTGCATCCTGGTTGTAACACCCCATACCCGAAAACAGACCTCAATGCAGATTTTCAGAAGTTGCAGGTGCAACCCACCGTTGCCACCCACAGACCGTAGGTTTTAAGTCTCCTCTGTGGGCATCATTTTAGTGATCACGCCAGCATGCCTCTATACCTGTGGTAAGGTATATTAGGTCCTATCGATGGGGAGTATACATCGGACTCCACATTTAGCTCATGTGGTTTTATGTTGGTTATTAGAAGCTCTCTTACAGTTCAGTCTGATTCTATCGCATTGACCATGTTATCAGTATAGTTCAGTATTCAGTCTCAGCATGTATAAACTTGGTCATTGCATTCAGTTTAGCCAAGTTTATACATGTTGAGACTGAATACTGAACTATACTGATAACATGGTCAATGCGATAGAATCAGACTGAACTATAAGGGAGCTTCTAATAACCAATATAAAACCACATGGCTAAATGTGGAGTCTGATGTATACGCCCCATCGAGAGGACCCAATATACCCTGCCAGTGGTATAGAGGCATGCTGGCGTGATCACTAAAATGATGCCCACAGAAGGGACTTAAAACCTATGGGGCACGTAGTTTTGGGACTCGGGATACACTTCACAACCTAAATTCATTAATACCATACCAAAGATCCACCACTAATTTTTTTCCTATAAATAATGGTTAACCCAAGCGTTCATAGTAACAAACTAGTTGGTTTCTCAAATGTGAATGCAACATCAACTCTCATTATATGATTATGTGATACAACTGATGACTCATTGAATAGTTAGTATCCGTACTTGATAATCAATGTACTTCCATATACCATGAACAAATCTAGGACAGAAATGAGCAATAGAGCAACACTAGCAAAAAAAAGAAGAGAAAAACAAGTATGACAATCGTTGATGTCACTTGGTGACTCGCCAAGTTACCATTACTGCCTAAAGTTACTAAACGTTGAGGTTGGACTAGGGGTAGCTTCGGCGAGCAATGGTTCCACTCAGCGTGACGCCGATCACATCGGTGATGGATTACCAGGTCGTCGAAAGTACTGATGGAGATCCAGATAAGTGTTGATGGGCGAGATGAAAGGAAAAAGGGCGCATCACGAAATCACTCAACGATCTCGATCTGGATCGCCTAAAATTATAGTGGTTGGACTAAGAAGAGGTGAAAAATAAAGGCCAGACAAAGGAAAATCGGTGAGTCGCCAAACACTTGGTGAAGCATGACTTACCTCGCCGATTGGTCCCAAAAAACCACACATCAGATTTGCATAAATTGGTTTTTTCAAGAGAGAAGTCATTCAGAAATGTGAGGAACAAAATATTGAGAGCAAAAACACTACTATTGTGGGTTTCAAGTGATTTTAGCAAGGTTTTTCATTGAGATTTTGTAATAGAGAAGATTTAAATTGATTTTAACTTGCGAATTTCATTTACCCAGCTATGGAAAATGTGGTAGGTGTTAATTTTCGTCTTTTATCCATGATTGGCTAAAACCCTAACCTTGGGGGTTTGACAATGTGACCAATTGTTGCATTCTACTAAATGGGTGTTACCGATTCGCGATTGTTGGTGTTAATATGAAGCGGGTCTAAATTATTATGGTGGTTTAACTTCATTATTGCATCTTTGGTGTGATAGATTTCAGAGTTTTGTGCTTGCGCGAGAGAGAAGTACGGAACCAACGTAGTAATTTGGCATCCTTAGTAGTGAGTCTTGATGGTTTCAGCTTGAAAAAGTGAAACCTAAGACCCAATCTTTGTATCTAGGTCGAAAGAGTGGATTTGATAAGAACGTGAGTTGGTTAGCTTATGGATAATGTTGAGGTTCGAGCGAAAGTTGTTTTACTTATAGTCCATTCTAACCGCGATGGATTAGCATTATCGATAATGATGTACAGCCATTAAGTTGAATTTGGTAGTTGGTTAGTCAATCCCCCAAGTGTTTTTTTATTATATGATTGTTTCTTGTTAATACTTTGGTGTGTTGGTAACGACATCTTGAAATTTTGATTATTAAACTCTTAAGTGTGCATTGCTCAGCTGCTAAGGTCATCGTCATACTTTCGTATTTGAATTCAAAGAAAGCTACTATATGTGGGATCGACCCCAACTCAGTTGGTTGGGTTATATACTGACTAACGATTGTTGACACTTAGAATTGGATCAAAATGGCTCCGCTGTCGGGGAGTAGCTTTATTTAGAGTTCTTTTATCAAAGATTTGACTTGTGAATTTGTTGGTTGTAGTTAAATTGGCTTAGACTGCATTGTGTAGTGTTGGTTGGACTGAATAGAAGTACAAAAATGAGTGAGGAAGAGATGAATGGTAGCCAAGTAGGTCATCGGGAAGGTATCGATGATATCAATAGTGTTTACAACCCATCTCAACCAGGTTAAATAGGTGCAATTTGCCTACCACAAACTGATGGGGATGCAATATTTAAGGTCACTACCACGACTCTTCATCTCCTCCAAATGAGGGGACTCTATGGAGGGATAGAACACGAAGACCCACATGAGCATGTAAGAAATTTTATAGAGGTGTGCATCCCGTTTTCATTCAAGAATGTGTCACAAGAATCCGACTTAGGTTATTTCCACTATCTTTGACGGGTGAGGCTAACAAGTGATTGGCCGAGTTACCAAACAATTCCATCACCTCATGGAAGGAGCTAATTATAGCATTCAATGCGAGATTCTTTCCCCATCAAGGATGATAAAACTTAGAGATGACATTCAAGGTTTCAAGCGATGGGAGGGTGAACCCATCCATGAAACGTGGGTGAGGTTTAAGAAACTCTTACTTAAATGCCCAACTCATGGGCTACCAAACGATTTGCTACTTCAATATTTTTATCGAAGTCTTGATTCGGTTAATAAGGGAGTGACTGATCAATTGGTATGAGGAGGAATAATGTTGCAATCATTTGAGGTAGCTTCATTTCTTCTTGATGACACGACAAAAATAAATCAAGCTTGGTACACTCAAGAGAATCAAGTCTCTCCTTTTTGTTTTAGAATGACACAAGACCAACTTGATAAGGAAAGAGAGAGGGATGCAAACATCAAGAAGATGTTGACCCAAATGGAGCTATTACAAGAGCATCTGATGGAGAATGTGGGAAAGCCTAAGGGGACAAGTGGAGTGTTTAGAGTTGATGAGGGTTTTTCTTCAAGTTATTCAAAATCAGGGGAGAATCA
>JAJOOR010014057.1:0-39675 GCA_036250505.1 Solanum acaule | reverse complement strand
CCCCCCCCCCCCGAGAGGGTGGAAAATAAAGTAAAATTTAAGATAAAATCAAAATTAAAATAAGTCAAAAAAGTAAGAGAGAGAAATTACAAAAAAAAGATAAAGAAAATGAAAATATTACATTTTAATTAAATTAACACGTGTCATGTAATGATTGGTGTGTGAATACACTTATTTCTTAAAATCTGGGGCTGATCGAAAAATGATATTCCCTCTGTCTCTTATTACTTGTCCACTTTTCCTTTTATAGTTATCTCTAATTACTTGTCTATTTTGACAAATCAAGAAAGGACAAAATAATTTTACCTATTATACTCTCAATTAATTACTTTGAAAAAAGTATAATTTATTGAAAATCTTAAATTTTTAATCCATCCACTTTATAATTAATAGGGGTAAAATGGTAAACTTACTATGTCAATAATTGCTTTTTTAATGGGCGTGTCAATTCAAAAGTGGATAAGTAATTAGGGACAGAGAGAGTATAATAATATATATTCAAAACTGTTTAGTGGGGTAAAAAGATGGTTGCAAAATTAGGGTGTCTTTTTGAAAATTCAGAAAAACTTCAGTGGTGACTTTATGTCTTTTCTCTAAAATAGTAATGAATTTCGAGTGTGATACATTATTTCCATTATTTTTTTATTTTTTTAATTTGTTCATTATATTATATAGAAAATCTGCATAGTTAATTAATTATTTAAATTTTATTTGTCAGAGTTTGATTTTCCGTTTTGTAATTTTCTTTTCCATTTTACTTTTCATTACCCTGTTTAGAAAAAAAACTGTTCACTAATACTGAAAGTACATTTTCATTTTATTTAGGGAATTAAGTCTGAAATATATCCGTACTTTGACCAAATTGTTGTAATAATACCAAACTTTGAAAAAGACCTTTTACCCCTCTACACTATTAATAGTGTATTTTAAAGGTATATATATGTATCCACGTGGACATAAAAAATATTGCATAATTATAAATACTAATGTGTTCACGTGGACACATATATACCTTTAAAATACACTATTAAATAGTGCAGGGGGTAAAAGGTCTTCCATAAAATTTGGTATCGTAACAGCAATATCGGCCAAAGTTAAAATATTTTTCAGACCCTTTTCCCTTTTATTTATTGGAGTACTTTTCACATGTCAAGAGAAAAGTATATTTTATTTTCTTCATATTTTATCCTCAATATTTACTACTACTTATCTTTTACATATTTTTTTAAGACCTAAAACTATAAATCAATTATAATATGATTGTTGTGGTAAATGGAAATATAGCCATATTAACTGTGCAAAATTCAAAGTTGTGAGTTTATGTTTATTAATTAATATAATTTTAAGAAACAATATGTTAAATATCTAATTTGATATTATTTTTAAAGATACATATTTATTAAACATTAGCTTTAATTTTTGATAATTAACTTTTATGTTTAAACTTTATTTTAATTATATAATTACATTAACCAAACAACACACTTGTAATTACATTATAAAAAAATAAAAGGTCATTATGTGTAATCTCTAGACTATATAACTACTTAGAAAGTTCCTTCAATTTTAATTAATAGACAACTTTCCAAACAAACTCTAAAACAACTCCTAAGTTTTCGAGTTTAGTTAGCAAGTAAAGAAATTCCAAGGAACATACAAATCAGTACAAGAATATTAAGGTCATCATCAGTATTTTTATTAAATTTTGCGTTAAAAATTTGTGACACAAACCTTATTTCCGTAACAATTTTATGACGAAACCACAAGTTTGTCACAAATCTATAATGAGATCGTGATGGATTCTTATTTTTGTTATAAATTTGTAACAGAATTGTGACCAAACATCATTTATGTCACAAATTTAATTTGTAACTGAATTGAATTGTGACGGACCATTTAGTTCTTAACAAAATTTGTCCACTAACGAGTTCTATCATAAAATTGTCACAAATCCGTCAAGAATTAGTGATGAATTTGTTTGTCACAAATACTCCGTCAAAATTTGCATTTTCTTGTAGTTAGTTGGTGATCCTCCTATAGTTATTGTTAACCTAACTAGCAATTAGATCAAATTCCACAGCCTAAGCACAGGTGTTTCTCAGTAAGCTGCGTCCAAGATTGAGCTTTGAGATTTGATGGAGGACTTAAAAAGCTATACAGTTTCAAAAGTAGAGACATAAATTGGGACAATATTACTACTAGTTAAAAACGGCGTGACACACTGTGATGGAAATTTGACTTCCTTGTGACCAGTTTACTTGCTTATGTTGTACCTCTTCCTTTGATAATTCTGTTTGTATTTGAGCATGAACTAACCTATTACTTTCCTCTTATCTCTTAAAGCTTTTACATTTGACAGTTCCTCTGAGCACCCAAGCGATCCGAGTAAAAGAGGGATATGTTATTTCTAAACAACCAAATGTGTCATAAATAAAAAGGCAGGAAATTAGCCCAACTGATGGTATCAACTGCATCTTCTTGATGTAGGCCAATTTTTTGATCTGTCTATGGTGCAGTTCTGGCTAACAATCTGCCAAATTTTTTTGGCACAATAGGAACAGTTGGAATTGATGTTGAGGGCTATCAATATATGAAGTTGAAGTTTTTAAACCTCACAATTAGCTAGAAAACAACTGCTATTTTTGTGTAGTAAGTTGTAATATTTCTGTTGATAATTTCAAAGTCTTATATTTAATTTTAAATGTTAGACTAGTAAATAGCCAAGTGAAAAAACAAACGCAAATAGTATTCCCAAGCCCCAAACATTTCAAATGGGAGGAGAATGTAATTATTTTGTTGACCGGTTTCTAAGTATGTTTAAATAAGAATAGTATCCATTTAAAAGTTTAGAAGTATTATTTGTAATTATTGCTATAGAAACTTATTTTTTGGTTGATCGAATATGTTTGCGTGTTCAACCCATTAACTACAATTTTAGCAAAGAAAAATCCTGTAAAATATTTAAATAAAAAAAGAACATACAATCTTCCAAATTCAAACACTTAACCATGCTTTACTTGCTTAAAGCTCTGGATCGACCTAGCGAGTTGGAACATCTTTGTGTTAAGTATTGTCACTTTATTTTGTTTGAACGTTACTTTATTTTTTTATATTAATTGAGTATGCACATTTGGCAAAAATTTCTATAATATGAACAATAAAGAAATAAAAAGAAAACATGATTGTGGACAACTTTCAATTTTTTTTTTTTTAAAGTTAATAAAACCAAAGGAAAATGGTTTGAAATATATCAAAACTTTAATCGAAATTGCTGTAACAATCTCAAATTTTAGGGAGGATCTATTACCCCTGCACTATTTAATAGTGTATTTTAAAGATATATATATGCCCACGTGGACAAGTTACTATTTATAATGATGCAATATTTATGATGTTCACATGACCACATATATACCTTTAAAATACACTATTAAATAGTGCAGGGTAAAATATCCTGCCCAAAATATTTCAGTTAAAGTTCAAATACATTTCAGATTTTTTTCCTAAAACTAATGAATCATCAACACGCGAATTATGAAAAAGTACGCACAAGACATATATGTCTTCCAATTTTCATATCTTAAGCATGGAGAGTTTTATTTCAATTTTATGAAATAAGATGCTTCCTAAGAAAAATAGCATTTGGCATTTATTTTTAAAATTTCAATATCAAGCCGCCTCAAATAACACCCTTTTTAAGCATATCCACCCTACATACCTTGACCATACCATGAAGCATCAACCCGTACCGGAGGCTCTCTTGGCTCGGTCGGTCCACTTGATATGTATAGTTTGTTTTCTAATTTTCAATGGTCAGACTACCAAAAATATTTTTAATATTTTACTTATTTATTTTAATATATTGAAAAAAAAACTTATTTTTTTTATTTGGTTGTTAGTACTTAGTACTATTCATTTTTTATTTATATTATTTTTTCAAAAGAGATGCAAACGTTTATTGCGAATAAATGAAAATGAACGAGAGAGTGCTTGTCTGTCATTATTTATTTTGACAATATTAGCTGTCATTTGTCAGTGGCATTGAAAAGGGGGCATTATCGTAGTTTCTTCGAAACTCAAGGGCGTTTGTGTTCTGCTACTCTCAAATATATACACAAAAAAAACCCCCAAAATTGGTACTCAATTGCCTTTTTCATCGGAGTTTTACTATTACTGCTACTATTACACTCCAATCGCAATACGGAATAGTAGCGGTACCGGAAAATGTGCTCCACTAAACAAAAACAGAAGCAGAACCTCCACCATCAGCGCTCCGTCGTGCCTACCTCTACTTCCGCCGCAGGCGGTGAAGGTGATGGTGATGGGGACTGGAGGGAAGAATCCATAACCGGCGGATCACTAAAGCATGTGGATTTGGACAAGGGAAAAAACGGTTGGGCATCACCGCCGGGAGACCTATTCAATCTGCGAGGGCCAAACTACTTAACGAAAAAGGTGAAAGTACCTTCTGGCGCGTGGCTTCTACAGCCTGCCGGAGTCGATTGGCTCCGATCTAACTCCAAGCTCGACCACGTCCTGGCTCGACTCGACAACCGTGTGATGAACGCGCTAAAGAAATCTCACTCTGAAGGCAAGTCTCTGAAAACCTTCATTGTCGCCGTGAATCTCCAAGTCCCAGGGCGTGACCAACACAGCGCGGTTTTCTACTTTGCTACAAACGACGATGAGCCGCTCGAACCGGGTTCTCTCCTCTATCGGTTCGTCAACGGCGATGATGCGTATCGTAACAGCAGATTTAAGATCGTGAACCGGATCGTGAAAGGACCGTGGATCGTGAAAGCCGCAGTTGGGAATTACTCGGCTTGTATACTCGGTAAGGCTTTGAATTGCTACTATCATAGAGGCCCTAATTACTTAGAAATCGACGTGGATATCGGTAGCTCAGCGATTGCTAGCGCTATTTTGCACTTGGCGTTAGGGTCGGTAACGTCGGTGACGATCGATATGGGTTTTCTGGTGGAGTCACAGACGGAGGAAGAGTTGCCGGAAAAGCTATTTGGGGCAGTTAGGATTTGTCAAATGGAGATGAGCTCAGCTACGTTTATTGATACGACATCGTTAAGGAAGGTATTACCCACTGCTAATTTACATAATCCTAGCAATAGTAGCAGAGTCCAAGCTGAGGAGAACGGTGAAAACAAAGATGATTAAGAAGAAATTAAAACAAAATTACTTGATATTATTCTCTTAATGTTGAGGGAAATTGTTGGTGGAATCCATGTAGATAGATGACTAAGCTTAAGCTTTCCTTGTTTAATAAAATTCATCTCTTCCTTTCATTAACTATCATTTCAGTTCAACTTTCCCCTACTTATAATTTACTAATTTTGATCAAATACTATTGACTATTAGAAAATTAACAAAACAAGAAGCAATATATAAATATAACTAACATTATTTGTTCATGTATTTTTCTTATTTATATATATATATATGTGAATGATTTTAGGTGATAAGATAATGTTATTTTATATGGTGATAAGGTAATAAAATACAAAAAGAGCAAAATGGGTATAGAATGACTCATTTTTGGATTTGTCTTTCTACTGCAATTATTTGGTGATTAACTAATAAATACTGTCGTTGCTTGTGCCGGCGTATATGGATTTGGAATTTGTACTTTTGCCTTCTAAATATATACACATCATTTTGTTTGTTTTTGGTTTCACTTTAATTATTGTTTTACCTTTTTTTTTCATTCAATTAATCAATCTCTAGGGGTATGTTTGGTAGGGAGGAAAATATGTTTTGATTTTTTTATTTCTCTGTTTATTAAATGTTTTTTTAATTTAGAAAAATAATATTTTTTGGGAGAAGCATTTTGTTTTATACCGAACACACCTTATATGTGTGGACTCCGATTCCAAAGTTGGTTTAACCCTTTTTGCTTTAAGGCTAGTTGTATCTTAGTTTGATTAGGAAGACACGTGTTTTATGTGTTTAAATAAGTACTAATAAGGTTGTTAATCGAGATCGATACAGACAAATTACGGTGGGATAAATAATTATTTTCTTCTCTAACTTTGTACTTAATATTTAACTTCCTCTCAAAGTTTTAGCTATACAATTTTTTTCCTGTTTATGTGATTTTTCAGTTTATTTTGCCGGCCAAATGCGAAAATGTTTTATTGAAACAAAATTTGTAGATTACTTTTTCTAGCCCATGTTTAAATGAACTGTTGGAATTTAGCACACTACTTAAAAAAGGATAAATATAAAAATAAATTTCAGTAATTTAATTAAAAAAGTTCACGAGAGGGAGTTGTAATTTTTTTCCACAATGTTGTCCTTGCATATATTTCTAAATTGAGAAAAAGGTTTGTTGATAATTCTTCTGTAGCACTTGCTAAATAAAAAAGTATCCCTCTTAAGAATCTTTTATCATATGTCTCATGTTATTAAGGACCTAATTCTCAAAATATTTTTAAATTAAATAAATACTCCAATATTAATTTAGCCAGTCCCCAAACAGTCTTGTGCATCTAACACACAAAAAGAAACTGTAGATACACGTGTATACAAAATTATTTAGCATACATGTGATTAGGCAAGAAAGAGGTTCTTAAAAATCTTCACTTACTAAATTATTTTTAGATGCTAGGTTGGGTAGAAATTAAACTAATAAGCAATCAATTTGCAACTTTGAAGTCAATAATATGAACTAGCATATGCAACTTGTTTGTCTAATAAATGCTGTTCCTTTGGAATGAAGAAACAAATTCATTGGTCAAATGCAACAATATGGACTATATATTGAACGTTTAATTTAGAGCAGGAAGATTACATTCATTCTCTAAGGTTATGGTATAAAGCTTCTTCTCCCCTCACCATCGCAAATTATGAATTCAGAGTTCGTAAATTTAATGACTATAATATTATCATACATATATATTTTATCTTTTTTTTTTATACCAGCCTCCCGCTTTATAATCTAAAGTAAGTTGTTACATATAAAAACAAAGGGACTTATAATTACATGAAGAAGTTAAAAAAAGAAGAGATAAATGCTCTAGTTCATTAAGCTAACAGAAGCTTGAGTGCAATGAATTAGGAGGTATCTTTTAGGCCTTGGATTTGTACCTTTTAATAAATAATTACTGATTTTAGTGATACTTTTTATTTATTATCTTTTATAGCAATTCATAAAAAAATTATGTTAAATCTGCAATATGTATTAAAGATGAATTATGTATACAATATATATGTATTATAACTGTTTTTTAAAATATATTATGCTTCACATTGTATTATAAGTGTATTAAAATGTGTAATAAATGTATTATCCATCAATAAAACTTGTATTATATGTGAATAATAAATTGTTTTTTATAATATGTATTAAAATTGTATTATAAATATATTAAAAGTGATCAAGTGAAAAAAATGTTATTACTATAAATGGTAAATATTTTTTTAATATAGTATATTTGTGTAAGTATCGCCTAGCCATGCTCGTTCAATTTAATTATTTTGGACCTAGCTAGGTACTCTACTATTTAATGAGTAACTATTCTTTTCTTTGAATAGTTCTTTCATTGTCTTTGAGCTTGAATTATTGCTTTTCACGGTATTTCTTTATCATTTTCTAATACATCAAATTTTATTGTTTTTCAATAGGCAAATTTGACTTTTGTAAATGAAAGTAGGTGTGATCTAATCAAAGAGAGTATTCCATCAATTTCATTTTATATAAGATATTTAATTGAACATAAAATTTAAGAAAAAAAAAATATTTTTATCACTCATATAAAAGATACTACTTTCTCCGTTTCTTTTTATTTGAATTTTTTTACTTCCTTTTTCATTTTTTTTTTGGTTTTCCACCCGGTGTTAGGAGCCCACATTGAAACTCCGACTAAATTTGGATCGCCCACTGCAGGGCCTATTCGGGGGTGGCGCTCCCAACAGGATTTTCTCCATACTTAGGGCTCGAACCCGAGATCTCTGGTTAAGGGTGAAGCACTCCCACCAGTGCACCACAACCCATGTTGGTAAAATTTTGTTTTGTTAATATGACACTCTCCTTAAGAAATTATTTATTGGGATTTATTTTATTAAATTATGCTAGATTTTTTTTTTAGTTTAATTACTAGTATTATATATAGTTATTTAATATAAAGATAATACTAAAAGAGAATAATAAATAATCTACTAAAATAAACTAGTAAAAGATAAATCTATTAAGAATATTATCTACTATATTAGGAGTAATATTTATCTCTTCCCAAGTTTACTCATAGGAATTGTAAAAGCTTCTTAAAAAATTGTTCCAATCATTTAGTATTAGGTAAAGAAATTATGAAGGAAAGAATAATACTTTCTAAGATTTCTTAAAATTTAGTTATTTTGGATAAAATTTTAAAGATTAGAAAACCATTTAAAAAGAAATGGAGTAAGTACGTATTAGAACTTTGTGAAAAGATTTTTAAACTATAAAAGTGTGTCATTAAAGATAAATATATTAAATGTAAAAGATTGGTCACAAATTGTTTAAGAGGTTCAAAAATACCATTAGATATTGTAGTACAGAGTTACATGTATTTCTTTATCTTTAATCATTTTTTTTGAATTTAAGCCTTAAATATGAAGTCACCTTTTTTAAGGGCTCTACCCCTAAAGTAATATTTTTTTTTAATCTCAAATTTAAATTAATTAGATTTAAAAATTAAACACCAATAAAAACACAAAAATAAAAATAAAAAATTAAAAGTCAAAAGTCATGCTCCATGCCATTACCATCCCACATAAGTTTTTTTTTTTTTTTTTTTGTGGTGTGCTAAAACCGTCATTATTTTAAATAGGTGGGCTCAATATGGAAGGACGAATCATGCAATATATTCTGTTTTTACTCAATACTTTTTTGTTGTCTAATAAAGTTGAGGAAGAAAAGTATAGATTGTCTAGGAATTATTACATACTCCTTCTGTCCTGTTACATTCTTTATTTTTGAGAGTCAAACAGTTTAAGTTTGATCGAAAATTTGCGCATAAAATCTTCAACTTTTTTGAAATGAAATTTATATATTTATAAATTATATAAAAAGTATGATAAGTCACGATGATTGACAATTCAAAATATCTAAAAAAACATATGAAAGATTTATGATCAAATATAAACATATTTAAATCTAAAAAATGTCACATAAATTGAGACGAAAGAAGTATCTTTTTAATCATTGGGTTGGTTACGAATGTTTTGTCTTCACTTTAATACTTGTTTTCTCAATTATTTGTATTTTTTTTATTGGGAAAAAAGTTGCTATTTTTGGTCCTGAATTCGTTAGGATAGGATTTGGTTGATCATTGAATGTTAGGTTAAGCCACTATTCTTGAACCCACAACAAAGTCAGCATTGTTTTTATGGGATCAACTGCTCATTTTTTCAGTATAGAATTGGATAATTCAAAATTACACCTTTTATATTTTAAAATCGAACGAGTGTTAGCTTAAAAATAGCCACGAAATAAAGTAAGGTTGTTGGTTGAGGCCTTACTGGAATATATGCTTGCAAATTAGATCCTTAGAGTTTTACCTAAAGTTTAATCGGTCCCCTTCTTTTTATTTTTATTCATATATTATAGGTATCGTCAATTTTTTATATTTATAAATGATCAGCAATATAACCTCATTGACATATATTTCATCCGTTCCATTTACTTTTATGTCAAACTATAGTGACAATCTTGGTACGTAATGTTAGAGGCAGAGCTAAGAGGGGATTTATGAGTTCAAATGAACTTAATGATTTTGCTTTATTCTGTATTTGTATTGAAAAATTAAATAAATATAAATGTATATTAGCTTTTCTATGAGAATGAAGGGATTGTGAAACATGCAAAAGTTATAGATTCAAACTCTGATATAAACAAAAAAAAATTAAAAAAATTAGAACCCCTGAAATCTTCATAATCCTGATCCGCCTATGCCTAATGTAATCAATCCTAATAAGTAGGAGCTAGAGCCTAGATGGTGGCAGCTTTTCTCCAAAATAAAATGTATCAATCTTTTAATAAATACAAAGGGGACGTTCGGCTATAATTTTTTTTTTTAAAAAAATAGATCTAGGGTTTTTTCTCTCCAGGCGCACGTTAGAGGTGAAACTAACGCCACCGCCTCGCTGGAATGGCCCGTGGTCGGCCAGCGAAAGATAGGACTAAGAAAGCTCAGCTACAACAGAAGGTGATAAGCCCAGTCTTGCAACAGTTGACAAACCTTACTGACGAGAAGGAATCGAACCCAACTCAATCAGTGGTGGTGGAATCAACCTCGCCTGGGCCTCCGGTGGAAACACCTCTGGAATCAGTCTCAGAGGACACTCATATGCAGGATCCAACTGTACTTAATGTTGAGGAACAAATAGCCAGTGGAGCGCAGAGAAAGCTGAACATGGAAGGAACAATTATGACAGAGAAGTCTTGGATTTCACTATTCGAAGGCAATACTATGGCGTCAAAAGGGTTGGATTTGCAATTCATCCCTCCCGTAGTAAAGGATGGAGTAAAAGTTGCCCAACTAGACAAGGATGAAATTGAAGTGGAAGCTGCTATTTGGAAATCTGCTATGATACTCTATGTCATAGGAGATTCTCTTACAATTGCTGCTGTTTCCAGATTTCTTGCGAGTCAGAGGGAATTTTTGCACAAGCCTAAAATCTACTACCATAACGATGACTACTTTGTTATTAAATTCCACGCAGTCGAAGAAAGAGATGCTATTGTATCGACTAGGCCTCACATGATTAACAACAAACTGGCTATAGTGAAACCATGGACAGCAAAGTTCAATTTCAAGGATGAAGTGCTGAAGGTAATTCCACTTTGGGTGAAATTTCCCAATCTACCTCTAAGTTGTTGGGGGGTAAGATCTCTTAGTACAATAGCTAGTGGTCTCGGTACACCTTTGTGCTGATGAATGCACTTCAAAATTGGAGAGAATTTCATATGCAAGAGTCCTTGTTGAAATGAATGTAACTGGTCCTTTGCCTAGCTCGGTAAAGGTGTGTGATCCACATGGGGAGATATTCGAGCAAGAAGTGCGATATGACTGGAAGCCTCAATATTGCCCTACTTGCTGTCAAATTGGTCACGTATGTCAACATGTTCCACCTAAACAGTCTCAGGCACGAGATGATAAACCAAGAGAACAACCAAAGAAACCAAAGCAAATATGGCAAACTGCAAAACAACATGAAACTACTCAGAATGATCCAGTGAAGTCTTTAATGGCAGAGAAACAAAACGATCTTGTTGATGCGGCTAAATTTGTTGCTCCAGCTCAGCAAATTGCTAGCGAACAACAAAAACTAATGCCGATAAAGAGTTATAATAAAGGACCAGCTCGAAATACCCCAGTGAAAACAGGAATGCGAAACAGTTTCAACCCATAGACGATACCCTTCAACACATAATTCAAGCAGCTTTTGACAAGGCTGAATTGGGCAAAGTAGCCAGAGCGGTTCTGGGACGAGTGGAGTGAAGCCCTTAACTCCCATTCCACATAATCGTAGATGAGAGTTGCTACATGGAATGTGAGGGGGTTCAATAAGCTATTTAAGCAAAAGGAATTCATACAAGTGATACGAAAGGAACACATTGATATAATTGCTATAGTGGAGCATAGAGTCAATAAACAAAAAGTTGATCCTGTAATCAAGAAAATAGCAGCAGGTTGGGCTTGGAACCATAATTATACAAGCAACGGAAAAGGGAGGATTTGGATCCTATGGAATCCCAATTTGAATGTTTCCATACTTCACATTCAGAGCCAATTAATGCACTGTATGGTGGAGGATGCTAACAGAGGAATAAAAATTTGAATTCACTGTAGTTTATGGCTTACACACAGTGGAAGATAGAAAAGAGCTTTGGACTGCATTAGAGTCCTTTTATCCTTTGATATGAAGCCCATGGCTAGTAATGGGGGACTTCAACGCAATCCTAAAGGGTGAAGATAGACTGGGTAATCCGGTTATGGACAATGAAGTAAAAGATTTCGAAAACCTTTTGCTCAATACTGGTTTAGCAGAAATGAAAACCACTGGCAGATTCTATACATGGACTAATAACCATGTCCACAACAAAATTGATAGAGCACTCGTGAATCACATCTGGATGACTACATGGCCTCACCCAGATGTGGTAGTTCATGACCCCTATTTTTCTGATCACTCAATGTTGAGCATCACAATTGAAGAATACCAAGGAGGTGGCTCTAGACCTTTCAAATTTCTAAACCACATTGCTGGAGACAGTGACTTCCAGAATATTGTAAGACAAGTTTGGAGACAAAATGTAACAGGTTGCCCAATGGAGAGAATTTGGAAAAAGGTGAAGTCTCTTAAAACTCATTTAAAGACTTTTCAAATGTGAACAAGAAAATAATGAATGCCAGGAAGGAACTTTTGGACAATCAGATGTTGTTAAGAGGGGTATACAATGACCAAAGTCTATATGATAAAGAAAAGGAACTCAAGGCTGATCTGGAAAAATGGAGTAATGTTGAGGAGAGTATCCTTCGCCAAAAATCAAGGATACAGTGGTTGGGGCTATGTGACTCCAATTCAGCTTTCTTCCATGCTAGTGTTAAGAGCAGGATAAGTCAGAATCATATTACCAGGCTTGTGACAGATGGAGGGGTCATTCTCCAGACTAGGCAAGATTTAGAGACTGAAGTGCTGAATTTCTACAAACAACTACTAGGTACTAATGCTAGAGACCTACCTGCTATTTATCCAAGAATTATGTCTAGTGCCCCCATATTATCAAGAGCTCAACAATTGCAACTCATAGCACCTATCACACGTGCTGACATCAACTTGGCTCTACAAGATATTTCAGATCTCAAAGCCCAGATTGTGATGGGTACAATGCTGGTTTTTTCAAAAAGAGTTGGCAAATTATAGGCAAGGAGGTGGCCGATGCTATGAACCATGTCTTCCAATCAAATAAGCTATTCAAAGCGATCAATTACACGTCTGTTACTCTCATTCCCAAGGTACAACAACCTTCATCTATAAAAGAATTTAGACCAATTTCATGTTGTACTATGTTATACAAAATAATCTCTAAAGTCCTAACTAAGAGGATGCAAGGGGTTATTGCTAGTCTGATTGAACCAAGTAAAGCTGCCTCTGTTCCTGGGAGGATCATTACTGATAATATCATCCTAAGTCATGAATTGGTCAAGGGTTATGGGAGGAAGGGTATCTCACCTCGATGTATGCTTAAGATTGATATGCAAAAGGCATACGACTATGTTGAATGGGTATTTTTAGAACAAATTCTCTCTGCTTTACACTTTCCAGGGGTCTTTATTGAGTGGTTAATGATGTGTGTAAGAACTGTTTCATACTATATCACCTTAAATGGCCATCCAACTAAGCCTTTTGAAGCAAAGAAGGGGCTTCGACAAGGTGATCCTCTCTCGCCTTATCTGTTTGTCTTGGTAATGGAGTATCTCGGGAGGTCATTCAAACAATTGGGTAAACATGCTCAATTCCACTTCCATCCTAAATGTAGTAGGCTCAATATTATCCAACTTGGGTTTGCAGATGACTTGCTCCTATTTTGTAGAGGTGATGTCTCCTCTGTGCAATTATTATTTGATACTTTTAGTGTTTTTCTAAAGCTTCTGGTCTGAATGCAAACTTATCCAAAAGTTCAATATATTTTTGGGGTGTCTCTCCATTAGTACAACAACAAATAGAAGACATACTTGGCTTCAATAGGGGTGTTTTACCATTTAGATACTTGGGGGGTTCCCTTGAGCACTAAGAGAGTGTCTATTGTGCAATGCCAACCTTTGCTTGATAAGATACGGAATAGGATCAAAGCATGGGCCATCAAGTTTCTTTCATATGCAGGAAGAGCACAATTGATAAAATCAGTTATATTCTCCATTCAAGTGTTTTGGGCTCAAATTTTTGTGCTTCCAAAGAAGGTAGTTGAGGTGATTGAGGCAACTTGTCGGAGTTTTTTGTGGACTTGTGGGGCTACTTTATCAAAAAAAGCCTTACTAGCTTGGGATAAAATCTGTCTTCCTAGAAGTGCTGGAGGGATTAACATTCTGGACATCTCTACTTGGAACAAAGCAGCGATTAGTAAATTACTTTGGAATATATGTACCAAAAAGGACAAGCTATGGATAAAATGGATACATTGTTACTATGGGAGAAACAGTAATATCCTAGTTGATGTGCCTAAACAAGCTTCCTAAATTATTCAAAGAATCGTTCAAGCTACTAAGTATGTTACTCAGGTAGGGTATACTTTGGATGAATTCATAGCTTTGCATAAGTTTCCGACCAAGCAATTCTATCTCCGCCTTAGAGGACAGTTTCCAAAAGTATCGTGGAGGAAACTGACATGTAATAATTTGGGTCTTCCTAGATGGATATTCATGCTACAAATGGCTGCACACCGTAGACTCCAAACCAAAGATAGACTCTTCAAATGGGGTGTCACGACCAATCAGATTTGTCCTATGTGTGAATCGGCTGATGAGAGCATATCACACTTGTTTTTTACTTGTGATGTGTCCAATGTTATTTGGCAGAAACTACTCAAATGGCTGAATATTTCTAGAGGCCCTATGTGTTGGGAGAATGAACTGAAATGGGCAGAACAAATGGCAAAGGGAAGGTGTACTACATTTGGCGGGAGAGAAACCTGAGAGCATTCCAGCAAAAGAAGAAGCAGTCTAGCCAATTGATCAAAATGATTATCCAGGAAATCCATATTAAAGCTAGTAGTTGTGTCCAACTCTCCAAGTGGTTAGGGCTATACAATTTCTATCCTATCTGAAATAATAGAGATTAATCTTGATGTTTTGCTTCAATTTTGACATTGAGCTTAAACTAACTATTGGGGTTGTGTCCAGTAGTAAGGTTTTTTTTCTGTACTTAAATGTCCCACTTTGGTAATAATAGTACAATTTATTTACCAAAAAAAAAAAAATTAAAAATGTTTGATCATAAAATTTTAAAAAATTGTAAAATTTAAAAGTTAAATTTCAAATTTTAAAAATATTTTTAAAAAATTATTTTTCACTTCAAATAATTACAAATCACAACTGATGATCAAACGCCTCCTAAATCTTCATTTGGAACAATAAAGTTACTTTTTTTTAAACCCAAAAAAACAACATATCAGTTCAAACTTTTTTTCCCTATTAAAATGAAGAAGTGATATTTTGTTGTGGGGTAAGCAAAATTAATTGTTACCCTTATTTTGAAACTGAAATCACATACTATCTCCGTCCATTCTTAATTATCGTATTTTCCTTTTGACTATACTATCTCCGTCCATTCTTAATTATCGTATTTTCCTTTTTTTATAGTCAAACTAAAAAACCTTTGACTAACATTTTATAATATATATATTTTTTATCAAAATAATATGTAAAAAATTGCAATTTATAATACTTTTCGTATAGTATTTGAATATCTAATTTTTTTTGTTTAAAATATCAAATTAATATAATTTAATTTAACTTTAAAAATTAGTTAAATTAACTTTCGAAAAACACAACATGATAAATAAAAATAAACGGAAGAAGTGTATACTTACTAAAAAAACTGAAAGCACATACAACCATCAAAGTAGAATCGATTAACGAAAATATAAGATGCGCAGTAGAGTTAACGATGAGATGAAAATTTGGAGATAAGCCTTGGAATTTGAAGACTCAAAATTAAATTGGATTAAAATAAAGTATCTAAAGTACAAATTCAGTGACATAAATGTGAAAATCGTTGTCAAATCATACTCAACAGAGTGTTTCAATCATTTTGGATCACCAATTCAACAAGATATCGAGATTAATGATGACAATCACCCATAATATTGGAGTGGAGTAGCTGAAATGGTGGCTAGCCTTTGCAATAGTGTGCAACAAGAATGTGGCTCCCAAGCTTAGGTAAATTCTACAAAGTGGTTTCTAGGCCTGTAAAGAACACACACTCGAAAGATAAAGTTAGTGAAGATGAGGATGTTTGGATAGATGGGTGGACCTATTAAGAAAAAGATATACAATTAGAAATGAAGTTATACGTGATAAGATAAAAGCGGTCTATGTGGCAAATAAGATGAGGATAGTGACATTGAGATGGTTTTAGCATGTGAACACAAGGGGCATTGGTTGGAGGTAACAGGAGTTAGGAAAGACAGAGGTAGGACGAAAAAGAACTAAGGGATGATTCGAAATGACATAACATAACTTTAGCTTACTAAGTACAACCCTAAATAAGAAGGTTTGGAGGTTGGTGATTAAAGTTGAAGGTTAGTTATGACAGGTACGAGTTATTTGGTAATTGCATAGTCTCTTATGCTTCAATATGTAATATTATTCGTTGCCTTGTTTGTTTTATATTTTTCTATTTTATTGTGATGCTATTCTTGCAATCTTGTTTCTATAATAATTTAAGCCAAAAGATTATGCTTTTAATTTCGACGACATTCAGATCGACAATAAATATTTTTGTTTTGGACGAAAGATAGATGCTTTTTTTGTTTTTGATAAACCAAAGATAAATGTATGTCTACTCAAAACATCACCATTCTTTTTGACCTTATAAATAAATAAATCAAACTCACATGCCTGAAATTACCATTCAATTTTTTATATATATATTCAGTCATGTATGTATGACTAAATTGCAAATTTGAACCCAAAAAGAAGAAGAAGTTAAATGGATTTGTTATATTTGATGTGTTTTTGATAAAAGGGAAAAATGACAAATATATCCTGAATTATCGTAAATGATATACAAATATCCTCCGTCATATTTTTTGGACATTGATACCCCTTCCGTTCAAAAATCAGCGCATATTTTCTCTTTACTCTAACGAAAAAATAATTAGAGACACGTGGCGCAATCCGATTTGATAAATTAATTAACTCAAAATTCATATACCAGCCCAAAGACCCGTTTAACCCACCTGATACATCAATTACTCACAGCTAATACTAACCTATTTGAAACCCGCTGCCGTCGTGAAGCCAAAGAAGGCATCGGCACCGGCAACAAAGAAGAAATCCACCTCCTCCTCCACCGTCGTTGCTGCCGCAAATTAAAGCCGATAGCAACAACCCAAAGAAGAAGGTTGTAGTGAAGAAAGCCAAACCAGCAACAACAACAACACCAGGAAAGAAAGCGAAAAAGACGGTTACTGCTCCAGCTAAAGCAAAGAAAACTCAGGTGAAGAAAGCTGCAGTTGCTAAAGTGAAGAAAACATCGACGAAGAAAGTTGTGAAGAAGCCGAAAACTATTAAGTCTCCGGCAAAGAAAGCGAAGAAATGAAGAAATTAATCTGAATTGGGTGTTTGAATCTGTAAATTAATTACTTTTACATTTCTCTAGTGATGATATCAAATCCACCCTTTTTTTTCATTTTTCTTCTTCTCCTTTCCCTTCCGTTTGCAGTTTTTACTCGTTCTCCATTGTTACGGTTTTGTTTGTTTTAGGAGTATGACTTGTGCTCCATCATTTTCATTGAATAGTAACAGATTTGTATGAAGAAATGAAGAATTAAGCCAAAATTTTAGGTTTTTAGATAGGTTAGTATTAGTGTGAGTAATGGGTGGATCTGGTCGGTTAAATGGGTCGTTGGGCGGATATTTGAATTTTGGGTTAATTAATTGGTCAAATCGGGTTGAATCGTAGGATTGCGCCATGTGTCCCTAATTGTTCTTTTGTTAGAGTGGAGGGTGAATATGCTCTGATTTTTGGACGGAAAAGGTATCCATGTCCGAAAAATATGACAGAGGATATTTGTATACCATTTATGATAGTTCGAGAGTATATTTATCTTTTTTCCCTTGATAAAATTGATGACTGCGTTTTGTTCTTTATGATATATGAAACTTATATTCAAATTTAAGCTTATTTGAGAGTTGGGTCATGTGTTGAATTGGTGAAATTAAAAAAAAAATTATTTATTTTTTGTTCAAACAGACATGTTTGAAATTTCTGCTCATTTTTACATGTATTTCAATTATGTTTGACTTAGGTATAAAAATACACGGAAAGATTCAAACATACATGAGTGAAAGTTTAATTAGTACTTTTTACCTGAGCATTTAAAATTTTACCTTTGCAGGTCATACTAAACATCAGGCGAAAACTTCTGATGTATGAGCTTCACAAAATCACACTTTCAGACGCAAATGTCTGAAATTATCAAGTTCCAGACCTTTTATAAAAAAATCAATAAAGTTACAACAAAATAAAATAATAAAATATATACTAATTAAATAGCAACCTCAAAAGTAGGTATTTAATTTGTACACTCCAACCCCGCCAAAATGGATTGGCAACGTTGGTAAAATTTCGCCACATAGTTCATTAAGGATTTGTCATGTGGGCTTGGGCTTCAATGGATTGGACATCAGTCTAATTGGACATGGTTCAAGACGAATTTTGACCTCCACAAACCTGATCCAAGAAAGAGAGCTTCCATGGCAATCCTTTTTCTTGAATCCGAAAACATAAATTTCAAGGCCAAAAAAAATAAAATCATTAGTTTAAGGTTTAATTACGTATTTTTCATGTGTTTTCAAAAGTATCGTTCCTGTAAGATTTAGATCTCCAGATACATAGAATTAAAATTTGGTGTAATGTATTTCAAATACACTGTATCCAATAATGACTCGTATGTATCTGAGATACACTAACTCTTTCGCTCGTCTTTCTCTTACATTCCCACCCCTCTCCTCTCTTTCTCACCTCTCTCTCTTGCCTCCCTCGTATGTATTTTTATTTCAGAATGTATCTATGTAGTGTGATTCACATGTATCTAGGATACACTCACTCTCTCACTTGCCTCCCTTCTATCTTGCTCGTCCCTCTCCTCTCTCAATCACCTCTCTCCCTATGTATCGATATTTCAGATTGTATCTGGTAGCAAAGTACACTTATTAGATATATCTATCTAAGTGAATCTGACTTAAAATCTCATATGAAATTATTAATTAATGAGATAACATATAATTATATCAAACTATAATTTTTTTTTACTAAACATGATAGAAATATTCGTATAAATAAATTACTTTTCCAAAATTTTATATCGAAGTTTTCACATTCAATTTGAATGGCTCGAAAAATCATCCTTAGTACTACTAGGCTTTCTACGATTTCTTAGAGGTCTTGGTTAACATGTTAGTTAGCGGAGTTTATAATGATGACAATAATGTAAGATTTTTATTTTATGCATAAATTACTTGTTTTAAGATTTTTGTCCTTTAATGTTCTAATTCCCGTACTGTAAATATACACATCCTCATATTATATTTTAGACTTATACTTTACGTCCTATAAATAATACATAATTTTTTGCATAACCTAATATAAATATTATTTAATGCCGTCAATAGAATGTTGCGTCTATTATTTTTTTTTGGTTATACCACCAACCAAAGGCGACATAAATTATAGTGAAACTATTTTTCTGATATCTCTACACAAATATAATATTATCATATGAAATTTTTTTAGATATTATTTTTTAATTTTTTCATATTCGGTTGGTCAAATATTTTCTCTAGGGAACAATCTCTTTAAAAATGACCCTCTTAATTAATGTACGAAAAACAAGCTCTACTAGTCATATTCCAGATTAATGTATTATTATGCGGTAATTAGTAACGTGAGATATTATTTATCCAAAGATAAAATAATAAAACAAGACAAATGTCCTTCTCCAGAGCTCTTCTGCCAAAAAAATTATAAAAAGTTAAGGTTAAAATTGAAAAACACAAATACAAATTTTGTCGAGGGTGCAACAAATTACATATTTTATATAAAACCCTATATATTTAATTTCATTTTTAACTCAATAAACTAATCTATCAATAAAAATATATCAACAAAGTAATCCTACATATAATTCTGACATAATAATCCTATTGTAATTGTTTCACAAACCAAACTACCCGACCCATTGAAAACTTCTTCTCAATGCAATGCAAAGATTTTTTAACTCAAAACTATGGTCTAGGAAAGAAATGGACAACTTTCTTTTTTCATCCAGTGTTGCTGTCACGATCCAGACCGTCGTGATTGATACCGACACTAACCCTCCGGTGGGAGAACCACTACTACAACCCAAACCAAGCAACTAAACCAAAAACTAAAACATTTAAGTTACGGAAGCAATTTAAATAGCTAAAGACTGAAGTTCCCATAAACTTCCAAAAGATCTAACAACTAAACGATGTGGAAAATACACCTAGAACCTGAAAGTCAATGTACTAAAACATCTAAAGTTCAACAAGTCTAAACAAGAAGGGATACAACCCCAAACTAATGAACTAGTAATTAACTAGAAAAGTCTAAGTCTGAAATGTGGACATAGACGAAAGGAGAACTCATGGCAGCCTGGAAGAACTGGCTCACCCTTGAATTCGATCGACGATCACTGATCTTCTAAACGAGGTCTGTCAATAGCCGTTTGAAGATGCCATGTACTCAACAAAGAAATATGAAATGCAATATCAGTACACAACCACAGTGTATATGTAGGATCACACGGCTATCCCATTAAGTGCAGCATACATAAGCCATTACAATAATATAATCACATGCATATATCGAACATATACAAGATTATCAACATTTACGAACAATGAACAGTTTTACAATTCTCAAATATCACAGTTATATCAAGTCATTGGTCCTCTCATGGAACCCAAACCCAAACAGTTAGCATACCGGAACGTGGTACCTGATCCAATGATTATGTCGGTACATGGCAATCGATCCCATAATTATGCCAGAACGTGGCAACCGATTCAAGTTAGTGTGTCGGAACGCAACACCCTATCTATTCAACAAGCCACAATCACAATCACAATCACAAAGTACATTCTCATGACCATACAATCAAGTCATGATTCATAGCATTCATCATTCATCTATCCTCATTTACAATTAGTGTGATCAATAATGCAACATTCACATACATACATGTATTATAATGAAGCAAGAACAAACATACGCCACATAATCATAGAATCAACACCATCACCTAACTCGAAACAAGCTTGAAACCCTAAGAAATTTGATCCTTCCCTTTTCGGATTCGTTCCGCTTGTTCTTGGTCTACAAACAATCAATATAATACGAGAATCAATAAAAATCACTAATTACCCGGATTACTAACAATTCTAACAAACCTAGATCATACTCATGATCCCACTACCCAAATTAGGGCTTTTCCCACCATAATTCTCAGATTAAAACTTTCCCCCATCGATAATTATCCATTAGATTACGTTCTACGGATTGAAAAACATATTTGGGGAGTTAAAATCTTACCTTTAGCCTCAAGAATGGTGGAAAACTGTCAAGAAAAGCCCTAGGTTTGTTCCTTAGCTCTCAAGTACGAAAATTACAGAATAAAATATTTTTGGGATTTATTTACGACTTTAAGTTGCGTCTGGCCCGCCACAACGGTCCTCACCTCGCTACAGCGACCCCTCCTTAGTGACAGAAATCACCGCCAAAGCGGCTTGCACGAAACAGTGAGCTATTTTAATAATTTCAATAACCCCATTTCATAACATGCATTCAACCAACGACACTCAAAAACTACATGTTCACGCTAAGATCAATTTTGGGAGTTCTACTCGCTCGAATTCAATTTCGTAATGTCGTATGGGTTCCTTAATGACTTACCTATCTACTCTGTGATCAAATTCATAATTAGATCACCCAATTGCTACCAGATTTCGCTAGAGGTTAATGACTCCGATTTCGTCCAAATCTGGACTAGGTTGGGAAATTTCAAGTTATTACGAAAAAGTTTTCCGCCCCAAAAATTTTCCCCGTTGGCTTTTCTATAACGACGGAACCCGATAGATACCAATTTATCCATCACTCGTCCCCGAGTGACAAACTTAAGAAAAACAGGCTAAAGAAAGAATGAAGTAGTACCTGAATCAACGAACAATTGGGGATACTTGTCTCGCATGTCTCTCTCAGTTTCCCAAGTAGCTTCCTCAACTGGACGATGCTTCCATTGAACCTTCACGGACTTAATTTCCTTCGTCCTCAGCTTACGCCCATCACGATCAAGAATTACAACCGGTTCCTCCTCATATTGGAGGTCTTTGTCTAACACAATTGAGTCCCACTTTATGATATAATCCCCGTCACCATGAAATCTCTTCAACATGGACACATGAAATACCGGATGAACTCTCGATAAATTATGAGGTAAAACTAATCTATACGCCACCGGCCCTACGCATTCGAGAATCTCAAAGGGACCAATGTATTGCAGACTTAGCTTACCTTTCTTGCCAAATCTCATCACCATTTTCATGGGTGATACCTTAAGAAGAACATTCTCACCAGTATGAAAAGCCATATCTCTTACCTTATGATCTGCATACTTCTTCTTTCTACTCTGGGCTGCTAAGAGCTTAGCTTGAATACTCCCCACCTTATCTTGAGCATCTTTCACTAAATCAACCTCTAAAGGTTTCATATCTCCAGCCTCGAACTATTTTATGAGTGATCTATATCCCCTCCCATATAATGCCTCAAACGGTGCCATATCAATGCTAGAGTGATAACTATTATTATAAGAGAATTCACACAAAGGTAAGAACGTATCCCAATGCCCTCCAAAATCAAGCACACATGCCCTCAACATGTCTTCTAACGCTTGATAGTCCTCTCTGACTGTCCTTTCGTTTGTGGGTGGAAGACTATACTAAAAGTGAGTTGTGTGCCCAATTCACCATGTAATTTCCTCCAAAATGTGGATGTGAATTGGGTACCACGGTCTGAGATGATAGAGAGGGGCACCCTATGCAACCTCACTATCTCTTTCACATATACCTTAGCCAATTGTTCAACATTATAATCTATTCTTACTGGAATAAAATGGGCTGACTTAGTCAATCTATCAACTATTACCCAAATATAATCAAACTTCCCCAAAGTCTTGGGAAGACCAACCACGAAATCCATGGGTATCATCTCCCACTTCCATTCTAGAATTGACATTCTTTGAAGCAAACCTACAGGCCTTTGGTGTTCATATTTCACTTGTTGACAACTTTGACACTTAGCCACAAACTCCATTATATCATTCTTTATGCCCGGCCACCAATAAATTCTCTTCAAGTCTCGGTATATCTTGGTCACACCCAGATGAATAGAATATCGTGAACCATGAGATTCTGCCAACAATTTCTGAATCAAGTCATCAACTCGAGGAACACAAATTCTTCCCTTAAAACTGAGCACACCTTCCGCATCAAGAGTGGTCTCTTGTGCCTTATCAATCCCAATCTTCTTCTTAAGTTCATTTAAATTTTCATCCTCAAATTGTTTAGCCTTAATTTCCTCAATAAACGTGGCCCTAACCTCAATGCTAGTTAACACCCCACATCTTTTTGAGATGCCTAACTGCATAAACGTAGACTCCAGGGTTTGAATTTCCTTAGATAAAGGTCACTTGGTAACACTTAAGCAAGCTAAACTACCCATACTCACCGTTTTTTGACTCAAAACGCCTGCTACTACATTAGCCTTACTCGGATGGTATTGAATGGTGATATCATAATCTTTAAGTAACTCCATCCACCTTCGCCGTCTCAAATTCAGATCCTTTTGAGTGAACACATGCTGCAAACTACGATGATCAGTAAAGCACTTCACAGTTAACACCATAGAGGTACTGCCGCCAGATCTTAAGAGCAAACACTACCGCTGCCAACTCCAAATCATGTGTTGGATAATTCCTCTCATGCACCTTCAATTGACGCGAGGCATAATCTATAACATTCTTATCCTGCATCAACACAACACCCAAGCCAGAATGTGAAGCATCACAATAAACAATAAAATCTTTACCTTCAATCGGTAATGCTAAGGTTGGGCGCGGTGGCCAAAAAAGTCTTGAGCTTTTGGAAGCTCTCCTCACATTTTTCAGTCCATTCAAATTGTATCTCCTTTTCTGTCAAATTTGTCAAGTGAGTGGTAATAGAAGCAAAGTTCTTCACAAATCGACGATAGAAGCTAGTGAGCCCCACAAAACTCCTAACTTCCGTCACTGAGCTAGGCCGAGCACAATTCTTAACCGTTTCAATCTTTTGGGGATCTACCATTACCCCTTCTTTTGAAACTACATGTCCAAAAATGCAACAAAAGTTAACCAAAATTCACACTTAAAAAATTTAGCATACAACCTTTGCTTCCCACGAACACCCAGAATAATACGAAGATGGTCGGCATGTTCTTCCTCACTTTTTGAATAGACCAAAATTTCATCAATAAAGACTATGATGAATGAATCAAGAAATGACTTGAATACCCCATTCATTAAACTCATGAAAGTTGTAGGCGCATTAGTCAAGACAAAGGACATAACTAAGAACTCATAGTGTCCATAGCGGGTTCTAAACGCCGTCTTGGGCACATCCTCATGCCTAATTTTCAACTGATGGTAGCCAGACCTTAGATCAATCTTAGAGAAAATCGATGCCCCTTGCAATTGGTCAAAAATATCATTTATTCGAGGCAAATGATACTTGTTTTGAATAGTGACCCTATTCAACTGCCGGTAATCTATACACATTTTCATACTACCATCATTTTTCTTAACAAACAAAACTAGAGCACCCCATGGGGATGCACTTGGATGAATAAATCCCTTATCAAGAAGCTTTTGGATTTGAGCCTTAATCTCTCTTAATTCTGCCGAAGCCATGTGATATGGAGGGATATAAATGGGACAAGTACCAGGTTCTAAATCAATGCAAAAGTCTATATCCCTATTCAGAGGCATACCAGGAAAATCATTAGGAAACCATTCTCTAAATTCTGACACCACAGGAATATACTCAATAGATGGAGACTCAATCTCAACATTCCAAATATGAACCAAATAAGCCAAACAACCTTGCTCTACCAATTTACTAGCCCGAATGGAGGATATGATCTAAGCTTGCTTAGGCTTGTACACCCCTTCCCATTCTGACATTTCCCTTCCCGAAATTTCTAGAGCTACAAACTTAGTATTACAATTAAGCACATCATAATAGGGGGACAACCAAGTCATGCCTAAGATTATATCAAAATCAATCATATCCAAAATCACCAAATCAACCCAAGTCTGACTTAAACAAAATAGGATAAGCACGATAGACATGGGTGACTATGACAGACTTTCCAACTAGGGTAGAAATATGGATGGGGGCATCAAGTATATCACAAATCATAGCAAATTCTAAAGCAAATCGCATGGATACATAAGAATAAGTGGAACCCGGATCAAATAACACATTAGCTATTCGGTTACAGAAAAGAATAGTATCTGTGACGTAAAGGCATAACACTGAGCCATATCATCTTGAGAGCTACTTCCTTGCCTGGTTGTACGTTACCCCTGCCTGTGTTACAATTTCCTCTACCACCATCGTCTCGCTGATTACCTCCTCACCCACCTTGTGGACGCCCTCGACTATTATTACCATTTTCCGCGGGTACCTGCTGTGCGGAATCCAACACACATGGGTGGGGACAATCTCTCCTCATATGCCCAGGTTTTCCACAGTTGTAACATGTACTATCAAAAGACGGCTTGCTGCCCGCTGAAGGGGCGACTCCCTGGCTATCTTGAATTAAATTATGAGATTGAGTTCTCGAGTAATTACCTATAGATGTGGGCATATCAGACTGAATTGGATTGCCTGCAAGCGTTGGCCTTCCGGACCCCCTAGAGTAAGAACCTTGAAAGTTACCCGAGTTCTTGGCCCTTTTAGCCAATGCCTTAGCCTAACTATTTCACCTCACCTCCTCCACTTTCTTAACAAAGTCAGTTACCTCATTAAAGCTCCTCCCTGTAGAGGTCATATGTACAGACAATACCTGCAACTCAGAGTTTAATCCCCTAATCAATAAACGGGTCCTCTCCTCCTCAGTAGTCACCAATAGAGTAGCATATCTAGACAATGCATAGAACTTGGCCTCATAAGCAACCACATACATACCACCTTGATCCAAAGCCATGAACTCATCCTTCTTGCGATCTCTCAAAGTTCTAGGCACATAGTTCTCTAAAAACAGAACATGAAACTGGGTCCAAGAGAGTGGGGGTAAAGTTGAAGATCTACATTCCATATAAGTTCTCCACCACTGCTTAGCCTCACCATGAAGCTGAAAAGTCAAAAACTTCACCCCATGCTGATGGACAATTCCCAACTTATGAAGCCTCTCATAGCAGTCTAAGATAAACTCATAAGCATCCTCACTCTTAGAACCAAGAAATACCGGAGGCTTTAGCTTCAAAAACTTAGTCAACATTTCATGCTCATTACCAGTCATAACAGAACCTAATAAAGGACGGAAGAAAACATCATTACCTCCAGTCCCGCCCACCTTGGGCGCAATGCTAGCAACATGCGGATTAGCGGGAGCTTGAGTTGCTTGAACAAAAGGAAGCACTCCAAGATCAACCAACCCTTTCAAGCATGACATGAACTGTTGAGCTAACATTGGGTCTATGAGAGGAACACCGGTAGTCTCAGCCTGCACATCTTCCTCTTGTCCAACCTCTTCAACAGTTTCAACCTCAATATCCTCTTGTATCTCTTCATGATGTACGAGAGGGGCCTCATTTTGGGGAGCAATTTCGATCGGTACCCCATCTATAGTAGGCGCTACTCTTCCTCGGCCTCTGCCCCTGCCTCGACCGTGACCTCTCGCTGCAGATTCCTCAGCTGGAGCATTAACGGGAGCTACGGGCCTGATGCCATTGAATCTAGTGTTAACCTTCTACGGATAGAAGAGTGAAGGAGGTTAGATACCAATTTGAATTACCAGATACCAATTGGAATCAAGTTATAACACGAAATGAGACAAGAGAAATAGAGAGATTTCCTAAAGTCCAATAGCCTTTCGAAGAAAAGTAAAGATGTCCCCGTACCGTTCAGTAAGACTCTCCTAGACTTGTTTTGGTACATCGAGATCAACGAATCTAGACTCTGATACCAACTTTGTCAGGACCCAGACCATCGTGATTGACACCCACACTAACCCTTCGATGGGAGAACCACTACTACAACCCAAACCAAGCAACTAAACAAAAAACTAAAACATTTAAATTACGAAAGCAAGTTAAATAGCTAAAGACTGAAGTTCCCATAAACTTCCAAAAGATCTAACAACTAAACAATGCGGAAAATACACCTAGAACCTGAAAGTCAATGTACCAAAACATCTAAAGTTCAACAAGAAGGGATACAACCCCAAACTAATGAACTAATAACTAACTAGAAAAGTCTAAGTCCAAAATGTAGACATAGACGAAAGGAGAACTCATGGCAGCCTGGAAGAACTGGCTCACCCTTGATTTCGATCGACGATCACTGATCTTCTAAACGAGGTCTGTTAATAGGCGCTTGAAGATACCCTGTACTCAACAAAGAAAGATGAAGTGCAGTATCAGTACACAACCACAGTGTATTGGTAGGATCATACGGCTATCCCACTAAGTGCAACATACATAAACTATTACAACAATATAATCACATGCATATATAAAACATATACAAGATTATCAACATTTACGAACAACGAACAGTTTCACAATTCTCAAATATCACAGTTATATCAAGTTATTGGTCCTCTCATGGAACCCAAACCCAAACATTTAGCATACCGAAATGTGGTACCCAATCAAATGATTATGTCGAAACGTGGTATCCGATCCCATGATTATGCCGAAATGTGGCAACTGATTCAAGTTAGTGTGTCGGAACGCAACATCCGATCCATTTAACAAGCCACAATCACAATCATAAAGTACATTCTCATAATCATACAATCAAGTCATGATTCATAACATTCATCATTCATCTATCCTCATTTACAATTAGTATGATCAATAGTGAAGCATTTGCATACATACATGTATCATAATGAAGCAAGAACAAACATACATCATACAATCATAGAATCACAACCACCACCTACCTCGAAACAAGCTTGAAACCCTAAGAAACTTGATCCTTCCCTTTTCGAATTCGTTTCGCTTGTTCTTGGTCTACAAACAATCAATATAATAATGTAATCAATAAACAATCACTAATTACCCAGATTACTAACAATTCTAACAAACCTAGATCATACACATGATCCCACTACCTAAATTAGGGCTTTTCCCACCATAATTTTCAAATCAAAACTTCCCCCCATCGATAATTACCTATTAGATTACATTCTACGGATTGAAAAACAGATTCGGGGAGTTAAAATCTTACCTTTAGCCTAAAAAATGGTGGAAAACTGTCAAGAAAAGCCCTGGGTTCGTTCCTTAGCTCTCAAGTTCGAAAATTGCAGAATAAAATGTTTTTGGAGTTTATTTACGACTTTAAGTTGTGTCTGGCCCGCTACAACGGTTCTCACCCCGCTACAGCGGTCCCGCCCTGGCGACAGAAATCACCTCCAAAGCGTCTTGCACGAAACAGTGAGCTAGTTTAATAATTCCAATACCCCCATTTCACAACACGCCTTCAACCAACGACACTCAAAAACTACCCGTTCACGCTAAGATCAATTTCGGGAGTTCTACTCGCCCGAATTCAATTCCATAAAGTCGTACGGGTTTCTGAACGACCTACCTATCTACTCATGTGATCAAATTCATAATTAGATCACCCAATTCCTACCAGATTTCCCTAGACGTTAATGACTTCGATTTTGTCCAAATCTTGACTAGGTTGGGAAATTTCAAGTTACTACGAAAAAGTTTTTCGACCCAAAACTTTTCCCCGTTAGCTTTTCTATAACAACGGAATCCATTCGTTACAGTTGACGTGTCGGGAGCCTACATTAGAGCTCCGATTAAATTCAGATCATGCACTGCAGGTAGGGCCGTGCATTTGATTTTTTGGTTTGGTTTTGTTCTATTCGGTTTAGATTTTTTGGATTTTGATTTTGAAGAAGTGTAACCCAATCCGAATCAAAATAAATTTGGTTCGGTTTGGTTTTTCTCTTTTTGGTGGTTTTTTTCAATTTGGTTACTCGATTACGCAATAATTACAAACATAATCAAAGTTATGTTTGCAATTGAATATATCTATATATAAGTCACAAGTAAAATGTAAAACACAATATTTAAGAGTATATCTATTATAGATGTCCAAGCAAAAAATATAAACTAAATCATAATGAAAGACAATATAATTACACTCACTCTCTGTCTTTATATATATATATATATATATTAATTTGATTTTTATTTTTCTAAATTTGAAACCATACTAAAAAACCAAACAAAATAAATTATTAATGCAAAACCAAACCAAAAAAACCAATCCAAATTAGAATTTGGTTTGATTTGGTTTGGTTTTTCGGTTTAATTCAAAGGAAAAATTACCTAACTACACACCATTTATTATCATATTTTCTTATTTTCCCTACAATATAAAAAATTATCAAAAATCTCCTATTTTGCTCCCATCATCCCCTTTTCCGGATACATTGATTTGAAATCTTACCCCCATAATTTTCCTTCATATTTTCATGCCACAAATGTCTCCACAGTGACCTCCATTAATCTAATTTTGAATTTTAAATCTTTTCTCTTTCCAATTAATGATTTCAAATTATTCAAGAAGTAGATTTCTTTCCATCACTTCAGGTTTTGATTTCTTTTAATTTTTTTTTTTTTAAAAAAAAAATTCATCTTAAAGAATTACTGAAAATCGATCCATCGATCGAAACGACCCATTAATCATGAAGAATTTGAGAGCGGAGAAGTCAAAGAAGGATGCATGCTCGAGTTCTAAATCTATTGTTGAAAAACGCTGAAAAAATAAAGAAAAAAATTGGATCTGCCATTGCACGATCACTATCACATATACAAATTTTCAATGTATCTCATTTATTTTTTATTCTTAAATTAGTCTTTGTTAGTGTTATTACTGATCCGATACATCACTGCTACAATAGCCTTTGTTTAATGCAATGTGTCATGTTCATATATAATGTATTGATACATAACTCTAATGTTGTTGAATCTTCGATTAGTGTTTATCATGTTCAATATAAATGTACTTAATACATAAACTTTGTGTTATGTATCATACACAAAAAATGTTATTTGGAACAATTACATGTATAATGTATTTTTCTTATAAAAATATGTATTTCTCAAACAAAATAAGATACATAGATAATAATGTATCATGCACTAATTTTTTAGGCATGATACGTAAATTTGAATTTATACTAAATGTATCCGATACATAGCAATTACCAAACAATATTGTATCGATCTCAAACCTAACATCTTATGGGCAACAATTTCTTATTTAATGTATCTAGTAGAAATACAACGCTTATCAAACAAGATACATAAATAATAATGTATTGATAAATTTATTAAACTCAAAAACACAATTCAAAAACCGATTACACAACATTATAAAAGGGATAGATGATCCATCAAAGCTATGTATCTTTTCAGCCTTTTTATATGTTGTATTAATGCATAACTGATGCATTGAAAATTTAGGCTCTTGTTTTCTTCACCTCAACGATGTATCGGATCTTCAATGTATCTCGAAATTTTGATTAAAAAATTGAGAGTTTTTCGAAAGAATGGGAAGAAGAATTTTGGCGGAATGACCTGGGAGACCCTGTACTTGACTCAATTTGTAAGTTGGACCCTCCTACTTATCAATTTGTCAACTGAACCCCTAAACTCATCAGAACACAATATTTTAAACCCCTTTGACCATTGACCGAACTTATGTGGCATTGATAATGCTGAGTTGGAAATTTACGTGATAACATGCGTTTGACAACGAGTTAATAAGGTATTTTACATTAAAAATATTTAAATAAAAATAATAATTATCAATTTTTTATTTTTTTTTAAAAAACCATCTTCCTCAACCATGGCCCCACCCCCACATCTCTCTCCTCCGTCTCCAGCCCCCTTTCTCTCTTCTTCTTCTTCTTGGAATTTCATCCACCACACTCACTCTCCTCCTCTTCATTCTCTCCTTCGTCCACTTTCTTCTCAACCCACACTTCTTTTTCATTACAAATCAGCCGCCCACCCTAACCACTTAGTCAAAAAGTCTTTTAGATTTTAGCTTTTTAGTCTAAAAGTATTGAGATTATTATTTGTTTTTTTAGGCTTCAAAAAAGAGGTCTAAGTATGGATTAACACAAAGGATAATGGTGGATATTGAAAAATTAAAACTCCATTGATAAGTTAGAGAAAACTTGAAAAATAACAAATGGGTCTTGTGAATTTGTGAAATTGATTCAAAATTGTGATTGGGATTAGTTGGATTTGTGGTGGTGAACTTATATTTGAATTTTAAGTCAAATGGGGAAAAATCTCATCTATTTGACATGAATTTAGTGTTCAATTTGGAATAAATATGAAGAACATGCTTATTTGGATTATTTTTTATTTTTTTAAAAATGCTTATCTAAAATTTCTAGAAATTACAAAGTGGCTTAATTGATTTTTAAATTTTTAACATGTCATTAACAATGACATGGAAGTCCACGTGTAAGCAATTGTACTTCACACACACTAATCAGATGAAAAAAGGGCTTAAAATATTACGTTCTGATGAGTTTAGGGATTCAATTGACAAATTGATAAGTAGGAGGGTCCAACTTACAAACGGAGGCAAGTACATGGGTCTCCCAGGTCATTCCGCCAAGAATTTTGAATTTTGAATTTGTGCTAGCCTGTTACAATTTGCCAGGGATTGAATCCCATTGTCAATAACACTTCGCGGTGATTTTCTTCAACTACCATCCGACAGACCCCTCCGTCTTCCACTTCAGGACGTTTACAAGTTTGGTGGTATTGGAACGGTACCTGTTGGTCGTGTTGAGATTGGTGTGATCAAGCCTTGTATGGTTGTGACTTTTGGCCATACTAGTTTGACAACTGAAGCTCTTCAGGAGGCACTCTCTGGTGACAATGTTGGGTTCAATGTTAAGAATGTTGCTGTTTAGGATCTTAAGCGTTGTTTTGCTGATTTTCTCGTCTCAATGATCTTTTGCAAGAAATTGTTTGTGCCAACAACTATTCATTATGTATCTTATCAAATTTTTGACAAATTTGAATGGTTCTTCGATGAACAGGGAGAACAATGAACATGGAGAGGAAATTTGATTTTTGAATTTGTTGGTTCTTTTAGGATTTGCGTCTGATTGATTGACCATAAGAAGAAACGTATAGGTGTAGTTTACGGGATTTTAATTAGATTTTTTGTTTTTTTTCTTTTTCAGCGTAACAACTTGATACATATATAATGTATCAACATTAATGTATCTGGATAATGAGTTATGTATCCAGATTGTGTAAAAATTAAGAAATTATTGTAATTGAAAAAAGAGTAGGGATATGATGTAATTTACTCCTTACACAATGCGATTTATATAAGTTATACTAATTTAAATAGTGTACACCCCTAACTGCAAGACCCTTTCAGGAATGACACTCACAAAATAGTTTTCTCTCCATATCTAACACTTGAACCCAAAACTTTTGATCAAGGGTGAAATAGTCTCACCATGATAATAATGCACCCACATAAGGACAACTTTATATGGTCTAGGAAAGAAAAGGACATAAAATAATGTGTGGAATAGTAAAGGGGAAAATTCCACCATACAAATAGACGTATGTTCTGGTTTCAATTAAAGACTTGGACTATTACTAGCCATTGACCTGGTCTTCACTCTTCAATTATAATTGGGTCGTCAAAATTAAAAGATACATAGTACGAACATTATGATATTTAATTAATTATTTATTTCCAGTCTCTGCAAATATCCATGTAAATAAAACTTAATTTACGTGGTTATGTCGAGGATTAATCATATATAGTTCTCTTCTTATTTCGGAAATATATTCGAAGTTCCATTTTTTTTTTTTTTAATTTTAGAAAGATTACAGTGTTACTAATTTTGAATCGTTATGCATTTGATGATGAAAACAATTAAATAAGGATGTGTTCGTTAGAAAGGAAAATATTCTATAGAAAAATTCGTGAATTTCTTACTCATTTTCTTGTGTTTGATATATAAATAAAATTATTATTGTAAAAATATTCATAGAAGGATGATTTTTCACAAATGGCCTTTTTAAGCCAGATCATTATCTAACTTTTAGCGGCAATAAATATGTAAATTAACAAAAAGTGTTATAGTCTTTATCAATATTAGTTAATTGTTATTGAATTCAATGTCGGTATACACTTTAGGACATTTACAAAGAGTGCTAATTCTCTTTTAAAAAATAACATATTTAATGACAATTAAACTATTATCATTAATTAATTATTGCTAAAACTCATTTATAGTATTTATACTATAGTGACACCAACTTCATGGTATCGATATTAAAGTTGAATATAAATCTTTTACTGAACTATAGTTCAGTTTCTTATTGAATTTGTGTGAATTTGACCTTACAGAAAACTATAGACCATGACGTAAAGTTTACTCATATTTTTTAATGTAACTTTTTAACAAGAGAAACATACCCTTTTTGGTACCTTAGTTCCGATTGTTGCTACGCTAAAAATGATCTTTAATCATCATTAATCAATGATAATAGTTTAATTGCTGTTAAATATGTATATTTTTAGCGGTAATTAGCACACTTTGCAAATTATGTCTCTAAAATCTGAAGTGACATTAATTGAATCTAATAATAATTAACTAATGTTGATAAAAACATTAACACTCTTTATTTAATGTGTATATTTATTGCCATTAAAAATTGTTTTGATATAGTGCGTACATCTTATCCATCTATATAACTAAATTGGTTATCACAGTGTAAAAAGGTAAAATATTTTTAAAAAAAATATGTGTGATCTACTAAATATGAAGTTTCCAAGATATATGGGGTGAATTTTTTTCAATGTATTCCCTCTGTCCCTAATTACTTGTCAACTTTTGATTTGACACACCTATTAAGAAAATAATAATTGACATGTCGAGATTACCATTTTACCCCTATTAATTATGAAGTGGATGAATTAAAAATTTAAGATTTTCAAGAAGTTCTACTTTTTTCAAAGTAGTTAATTAAGGGTATAATAGGTAAAATAAATCCTTTCTTGATTTGTTAAAATAGACAAATAATTAGGAACAATTAAATAAGAAAATATGGACGAGTAATTAGGGAAAAGGGAGTAATAAAATGGCAAATTTCCACCACGATATTAGATGAATATTCTGATTTCAGTGACCTTTTGAACAGTAAAGAGAGACCCATTGATTTGGGATTTGGACTACTAGTGGACTGACCTGGTCTTACATTTTAATTGGTAAACGTCCTCCACTCTACTCTATCACTTGATGGAGTACAATTTATGTAATATGAATATTTTAATATTTATTTTCCATTTGTCAATATGCTTCAGCCTTGTAATTAAAAATAAACAAAATATTATCACTATATCAAAATAATGGTTAGTTGTAATTAATTAACGATAATAACTTAGTACTAAAAATATTTTTTTAGCGTCATTTAACATTCTTTGTAAATGTCTCTAAAGTCTATAGCGATACTGGATCTAATGACAATAAACGAATGTCGGTAAAGACTTTATCATTCTTTGTTAATGTGTATATTTTTTTGGGTAAGTGTTAATGTATATATTTATTGTCGGTAAAAGTTGTTTTTTGTTGTAATGTATATAAAGAGTTAATTTTTTTATGTAGTGAACACTTAAGAATAAACGTAAATGTTTTTCTTCAAAATCTAAATTGAAAATATCTGATAAAAAAATACTTTAACATATATTCATGTACTCATTTGAAATGATTCATAATTCAAATATTATAAAATTTACTGATAAATTTTAAAAAATTGAATATATATTAAGACAAGTTATTTTGAATGATAAACCTCATATTTGATAAATATAGCGTCCAAATTTTTTAGTAGTCTTCAAATGAAGTTCTTCTCCTCTCCTCACCGTGAAAACAATTGAAAGATTGGTCAATAACGGGTGACAAAAAATTGAAAAACATTAAAAGAGAGAAAAAAGAAAGAAAGAAAGAAAATATCTCATTCGTCTTAATTGATGTGACTTTTTTAAATTTGGAGAATAAAGTAAATTTTTGTTTGATCACGATCTTTTTTATTTATTTTATAAATATATCGAATAATCAACTACATTGTAACTTATAATACTAAAAAGTTCATGTCTAAATTTCACGTTCAATTTTTAAAAGAAAATTAACTTTCAAAATCTGAACGGTACTACCTAAATTATAACCAATGGAATAATGGCAAAGACTTGAAGTCGTCTCCTATATCATTGACCTCTTCTCCTTTGTTTCAACTCTAGTAATATAAATAGTGGGTATGATCAATGTTATTATAATAAATTAAAGGAGTGAAGAAGCACAACACATACCAAAAAACAAATTTGTCTTTTGAGATTCATTTTATGGCATTGATCAATAAACTTATTTTCTTTTTGGTGTATTTTGGTTATGACCAAATACTGCCTATTCTTGGAGAAAATCACTCAGCACCACCACATTATAAGGTGGTTAATATCAGCTCGTTGCTACCAAAACCATACTGCCAGGAGTCTACCTCAGGTAAAATAATCTCTATTTACACTCTTAACAACTCTTATCTACGGCTAGCAACAGCAAAGACAAATTTAATATTTCTAAAATATGGAGTATATCACTAAAAAAAAGGGAAAATGTATTTATTCAATTTGAAGTCCTTTAAGCAAATACTCAACTTTTAATTGAGTGCGCTATTTAGTCTTCTTTTTAGTTGGTTTAGAAAAGAAAATTGTCTTCTTTTCTAGTTTGACAGCTTCTTAGTTCTAGCTTCCACGTAGTATATTTAAGATTATAATTTAATTTTTTTGGGTATATTCTATGTATTTTTAGTTTAAGACTACAATATTCTAAAGTTTTATTTTTAAATTATTTTTTTGTGTCTAAGTCAAAAATGTCACTAAACTATGCGAATCAAACAAAAATACTTAAAGTTAATAGTTTGGTTTTAAAATACCATTGTTGTCAATAATTTGGTACGAAAATTCCCTTATTGTTATTTAATAGTTCAAAAATGATCTTTTCTAAATAAATATATTATTCCTTTTCTTTTTAAGCACTTTCTTTCTTAATATATAATAACTTTCTTTTATTAGCAAATGTTTATCCTATTTAAATTTGAAAAATATGATGAAAAACAAATATTTTCTATTTTTAGAATTTTTTTTGCGCTATCAAAATGAAATCAATGATTGAGTTACTATAATTCTTATATATATATGACATATATAATCTATTAAAAATGTAATGGAGTTATTCTATTTTAATTAATAAAATGAGATTAAGAACCAAAAAAAATTGTTTCCTACTTATTTATTAGTTAAAGTGACTTTAAAAGAAAAGAAATAGGGATATATTAGAAATAAAATGTATATTTTTTAAAAAGAAATAATATATTTTTGACCCCATAAAATATCAACATGAGTATTTTTGGGCAAAACTAATCACGGTAGAAGCATTTTCGAATTGAACTAGCGACTACAAAAGCAAAAGTAACGATTAGCTGAGGTGTTATTCAATTTCACATAATTTCAAGATATTTTTTTAAATCTTTTTCTGTAATTTTTATTATTTTGGGTTTGTCATTACTAGTACTTTACCACTATGTAGGTTGTATTATTGACTTTTTTTTTTTAAAATTCAATTTTGAAATCCAAATTATCCAATTGTATATTCTCTTTTTTACCCCTGCATAACTTCACTTTTTTTCATCTATTGAATTTGCTTATAGGTCCAGCAATCGCAAAAATTGAAAATCGTGCCAAGACATGGACCATGCTTTCCAAATGCTAAAACTCCATCATCCGATTCCGAGCAACTTATGAATTGGGATGAAGTTAGAGTTCGTTCAACCAAGAAAAAACCTAAAAATACTCCACTTGATCTTAGTAATAATGATTATGGAGGCTATACTGTAAAAATAGGTCTTGGCACACCTCGACAAGACTTCTCCTTAATGTTTGATACTGGTAGCCAAGCGACTTGGGTGCGTTGCAAGTCCTGCACCAAAGGTTGCAAATCAAACAATCGTCTGTATGATCCTTCAGTATCATCGACACATACAAATAATAAAAGCGGGTGCAATGGTCCATTCAGTGTTACATATCATGATCATTCGTCTATAAATGGCACTTGGGGATGTGATACTTTGACCGGAGATGATCATGATATTGGTCAAATACAGAATTTTCAATTTGTTTGTGGCCAAGAAATGGAAGGTGACTTCGATGAAATGGATGGAATACTTGGACTTGGCAAAGGAGATTCCTCTATAACGTCTCAAATTCCTTATATGCAAAAGTTCAGCTATTTTATCCCAATAACAAGTAGCCGTGTGGGAAGTTTATATTTTGGGAACGAAGTGGATCGATCGAACGATTGTTCAATTACTCAATTTACAGCGTTGGTAGATGGGCAATGCAAAGAATGCTACTATGTTGATCTAATTGGTATAAGCGTAGCTGGAAATAATCTGAATGTATCTTCGAGAATATTAACTTCTGGAGAGACAATTATAGACAGTGGAACTGTGATTACGTATTTGCCAGAAGAGGTATATTCTGCACTTCGTGATGCTTTTAGACAGTCCATGTTGGGATATACATTGATAGAAAAGGCCGATACGTTAATGGACACTTTTTACTATACCAGAGATTAAATTCCATTTTGGAAAAGAAAATAGTATTGATGTGACTTTGTCAGAATCAGGAACTCTGTGGACTCGACCAGAATCAATAATGTGTTTGGCTTTTGCTTCAGCAAAGGATAATCTCTCCATTATTGGTACCGTTCAACAACGTGGAATGAATGTGATTTATGATTTGAAACAGAAAAGAATTGGATTTGGCACCAATTGTCCAACATACTGATCACTGCCAGACCCGATTTTCGTTTTTCATGTAATCCTTTTTAATTGTTACTACTTGTTTTTATATAATATAATAATAATAATAATAATAGAAATGTAATTAAGCATGACTATTTGTTGTTATATATATTGAGAGAGGGATTGAGTTTTTTTTGTTTGGTACCAAGGAAAATGTTTTCTAGTAAAGTAAGTGAGTTTCTTATTTATTTTCTAGTGTTTGGTACGCAAGTAAAAATATATTATCGTAAAAACATTTATACGTAATGGAGATGGAATGGGTCAGGGTGGGTAGTGGCAGCCGGCAGGGGTGGGATTGTCAAGCTATGGGGATTGGGGTAGTCAGGGTAGAGAGGAGACAATGAGCTTGGAAGGCCACTTAGGTCGAAAAAATTTAAATTATCGATCAAATATTGGTAATTCTGATTTTTTTTTTAATAAAAATCGATCGATTCGGTCGGTTTAAATAAAACTATTTTAAATAATAAATTGATTGCGTTGGTTGATTTTCCTGTTTCCCTAACTTTTGACGCTAAAATAATCAATCGAGTCTATTCTATAAATTTCACTAACAGGATTTTCAGCTTCTTTTACAAATTTTAGACCGTAATTTAACATTTTGTATCACTTTAAAGTTTAAACCAAGACCTACACTTTAATTTAATCATAATTTAATTTTCTAGGTACTTCAATTTCATTATAGCTTTAAACCATAGGTATAAAGTATTTAATTTGTTCACTACATATTTGCAGTGGAACTTCAGCTTAAATGCAACTAGTGCTAATTAACTAATTAAAATGTAAGCCTTATAGATACATACTTAAACAAAGGATCTATTGTGAAGGTGAACCAAATGAAAATCCTCCCACTCAAGGTATGGTGTGGTATTAAAATATTTTTCAATGTTTCTGTCCGGTTGATTAAATATTTTGAAAAATATTTTCTTAAAGAAATTAAAATAAGTTCATAAAAAAATAACTTTCTTCATAAGAATAAGAAAAACAAATATCATAAATAACATTTCAGGTTAGTTGTCTCCCTTCCACCCCTAACACTATTGCTCCTGTAATCAAAATATAAAAAGAAACAAAAAAAAAGTGTATTTCCACAATTATTCAAGATTGGGATTAATTCCTTCTGGAATAGATTAATGAAACACTATATCCTGCAATAGTGACAATCAAAATTGTAAAACTTTAGCGAACTCAACAAATGAAATTCACCAAAATTGAGCAAGCGACAATAACGACACAAGGAGAAACTCTCTTCTCAACTCTTTAATAGCTAAAAGTGTTTCCATTTAAAAGCACAGAAAATCTCTTGTTCACCACCCATAAAGTAGAAATAAACTTTATTTTCCATCCATCTTATTTCCCTTTATTTTTCAATTCACATTTTATCTTTTAAGACTTAACCTTTAAAGAAACCCGAACCCCTAAAATGACTTTATGTAAATGTGCAAATTTTCACCATGGATAAAATTAGTAGATGTATATTTTGGTTCAAGTGACCTTAGCTTTCTGTAAGACAAAAGAGTGACACCATTAATTTGGATTACTAGTGGACTGACCGACCTAGTTGTCTTCAATTTTAATTGGGTTAAACTAAAGGTACGTTCTCTACTAGCCTAACACTTGATGGAGACATTATGAATTTATTTCTCTATAAATTTTTTCAATATCTTAGTTTAATTATC
>JAJOOR010014056.1:0-44960 GCA_036250505.1 Solanum acaule | reverse complement strand
GGGGCTTTGGGGTCATGCCTTGACTTTATACCTTAAAACACTAATACTAAGTAAATGAGGTTATTTTACGAATCTTCTCTTTACGTTAGACTCCATTTAGGTCACTAGTTTATGTGCTCTAGTTAGTCTTCTAGTTTTAGGGGGAGTAACAATAACTCCATCTTGGGGACATTCGTCCTCAAATGACACTCTAGACACCTTAAGGAATCAGAAACTCAAAACTAGCAGCCCATCATGCATGAAACATCAAAATATGCACAATTTACAAATGTACTATTCACAACATGCATTTATTCAAAGGAGGCAACTTCAGCTCCTTCTCAAACATGATCAATGCATAATAAAGGAGTAGGAACTACATCTAACAACCCAATATGCACAAAGTTCAATATTTCTCATCTTCAAAGGAAGAACTCACTTCTCCAACTAAAATAATGCTCAACACAACATCATGGAGCCAATATGCAATTTCTCTCAATAGCATACTAAAGCATGTTCATCAATACATCTCATGAAGTCAAATAGGCAACTCACACTAAATGCACAACAACATGAGGAACATAAATCATGAAAACTCATTTTCACATTAATCATGAATCTCATCAAGAACATGCATCATTTTAAAGAAAATCATGGAAAACACACAATTCACACATGACTCCCAAACAAGGAAATTCTAGAGGAACTACTTACCTCAAGCTTGCGTAGGAGAAGAAGGACAAAGATGAGGGTATTGGGACTTCATGTCGGCCTTAGCCTCCCAAGTAGCACCCTCAACTAGATGATTTCTCCACAAAACCTTAACGGAAGCTACTTCCTTGTTTCTCAACTTCTTGACTTGCCAGTCAAGAATTTCTACTGGGACCTCTTCATAAGAAATACTCTCATCTACACCCAACCCTTCCAAGGGAATAATGGACTCCAGGTCCACAACACACTTTTTAAGCATAGAAACATGAAACACCAGGTGAACCGGAACCAACTCATTTGGCAAGTCCAATTCATATACAACTTCCCTAATACGCTTCAGAATTTTGTAAGGGGCCACATACCGGGGACTAAGTTTCCCCTTTTTGCCAAACCTCATCACACCCTTCATGGGTGAGATTTTCAAATAGACCTAATCACCTACTTCAAATTCTAGGCCCCTCCTTCTCACATCGGAATAGGACTTTTGCCTACTTTGAGCTGTTTTCAACCTCTATCTAATGAGTCGAACCTTTTCAATGGCCTCATAAATCGACTCAGGACCAATAAGAGTAACATCCTCTACTTCAAACCAACCCACCGGAGACCTACACCTTCTACCATATAAGGCTTCAAAGGGAGCCATACCGATAGTGGAGTGGTGACTATTATTGTAGGCAAACTCTATCAATGGCAAGTGGTCTTCCCAATTACCCTTGAAATCCATAACACATGCCCTCAACATATCCTCTAAAGTCCGAATGGTGCGCTCCGCTTGACCATCAGTTTGAGGGTGAAAAGCGGTGCTAAGCTTCACCTTAGTACCAAGCCCTTTTTGGAATGACTTCCAAAAATGTGAAGTAAATTGAGTACCCCGATCTAAAATGATGGACAAAGAAACCCCATGTAACCTCACTATCTCCCTTATATACACATTTGCATAGTCTTCCACCAAAAGGGAAACCTTGACGGGAATGAAATGGGCTGATTTTGTCAACCTATCAAGAATGACCCAAATAGAATTATTTTGCCTTCTAGTACGAGGCAAACCCACAACAAAGTCCATATTCACCTCTTCCGACTTCCAAGTGGGAATGGGTATATCTTGCAATGAACCTCCCGGCCTTTGGTTCTCAACCTTAACTTGTTGATAATTTGAACATTTGGCTACGAATCCCGTAATATCCTTCTTCGTACCATTCCACCAATAGACTACCCGTAGATCACGGTACATCTTGGTGGCTCCCAGATGAATAGAGTACCAAGAACTATGAGCTTCCTTTAACATTTGCTCCCTCAACCCATCAACATTCGAAACACACAGTTGACCTTGGTACCTAAGCACCCCATCTTCCCATTGGGAGAAAGCCTCAACGAATTTCCCAAGTACCGATTCTTTCAACTCCATCAACATAGGATCAAGGTGTTGCTTAGACTTTACATCTACAAAAAAAGATGATTCGTAACTATGATAAACCATGATACCACCCTTGGTGGAATCCACTAGTTGGACACCTAACAGGGCCAACCTATGCACATCACGAACTAACTCCTTCTTCCTATCTTCTACATGGGCCACGCTACCCATGGACATTCTACTTAGGGCATCCACCACCACATTAACTTTGTCGGGGTGGTAGAGGACACTCATGACATAATCTTTTAAAAGTTCTAGCCACCTTCTTTGTCGAAGATTCAAGGCTTTTTGGGTAAACACATATTGAAGACTTTTGTGATCGGTGAAAATGTCTACATGGACCCCATATAAGTAATGTCTCCATATTTTCAAAGCAAATACTACCACCGCTACTTCAAGATGATGGGTCGGATAATTCTTTTCATGAACCTTAAGTTGCCTTGAAGCATAGGCAACCACCTTACCACATTACATGAGAACACAACCCAACCCCACTCTAGAGGCGTCACAATATACAACAAAGCCCTCGGTACCCTCCGATAAGGTCAACACCGGAGCAGAGGTAAGATTATTTTTCAACTCTTGTAAGCTTTTCTCACAAGCCTCTGACCACTCAAACTTAGCTTTCTTTTGAGTCAAAGCCGACAATGGAAAAGCAATAGAGGAGAAACCCTCAACAAACCTCCTATAGTAGCTGGCTAAACCCAAAACGCTTCTAATATCGATAGGAGTTAAAGGTCTAGGCCATCCCTTGACCGCATCCGTCTTTTTGGGATCTACCTCAATACCCTTACTAGACACAACATGGCCAAGAAAAGCTACCGACCTCAACTAAAACTCACATTTACTAAACTTTGCATACAATTGGTGGTCCTTAAGGACTTGCAATACAATCCTCAAATGGTCCATGTGTTCACTCTCACTCCTTGAATAGATCAAGATATCATCAATAAACACTATCACAAACATATCAAGATATTGTCGAAATACCCTATTTATTAGGTCCATGAATGCCGCCGGGGAATTAGTTAGACCAAAAGACATTACTAGGAATTCACAGTGACCATATCTAGTTTGGAAGGCCGTCATAGGAATGTCACACCCCCCACCCTTAGTTGGTGATAGCCCGAACATAGATCAATCTGTAGCTAGCCCCATGGAGTTGGTCAAACAAATTGTCGATTCTAGGAAGGGGATACTTATTCTTTATAGTCACCTTGTTCAATTGGTGTTAGTCAATACACATCCTAAGGGACCCATCTTTCTTTTTCACAAACAATATCGGAGCACCCCAAAGAGAGATACTTGTTGAATAAAACCCTTGTCTATCAAATCCTTTAGTTGTTCCTTTAATTCTTTCAATTCGGCCGGAGCCATTCTATATGGAAGAATGGATATGGGTTGTGTATCCAGCAAAAGATCAATGCCAAAGTCTATTTCCCATTCGGGAGGAATGCTGGGCAAGTCATCAGGAAAGACTTTCAAAAACTCACTCACCACGGGGACCGACTCTAAAGAAGGGACCTTGGACTCAACATTCATTATTCTAACAATATGATACACGCATCCCTTTGAGATCATTTTTCTAGCTTTTAGACAAGAAACAAATTGACCTCTAGGAATAGAATTTCCCCTTTTCCTCTCTAAAATTGGCTCATTGGGAAATTGAAATTTGGCCACCCGGGTCCTACAATCTATTGAAGCATCACATGCATGCTACCAATCCATCCCCAAAATTACATCAAAATCAAGCATATATAATTCTACCAAATCCACCAAAGTGACTTTATGAGACAAAGAAATGGGACAACTTCTATAAACTTTCTTAGCCACTATGGACTCACCAACCGGGGTAGAAACCGAAAATGGTTCCAATAAGACTTCGGGGAGTATTTCAAATTTCATGGCCACTAAAGGGGTCACAAAATACAAAGTGGCACCGGTCTAAAAAAGTATATGCATCAATAAAAAGGACTTGCAACATACCGATCACCACATCCAGAGAGCTCTCTTGGTCTTATCGGGATCGAAGAGCATAAAAGCGGTTTTGCTTTTTGAGCATTGGAATTTAAATCGCTTGGAGGAGTTTCCTTATTTTATTTCCCCTTTGCCGAACGTATTGGACAATATCTCAATTGGGGCCCACTCTTACCGCAATAATAACACACACCCAAACTGGCAAGGCATTTTCAATCATGTTTCTTACCACATTTAGCACAAGTAGGCTTGACCTTGGCATACCCATCACTATTCCCACCTTGAGGTTTAGGGTTAGGCATACTAACCTTATTGACCATTGGGGAAGCATTAGAGGAGCTTTGGTTGGAGAACCTTTGCTTGAACCTTGGTCGACCTTGCCCATCAGACTTAGTATTGGAAAAATTGCCTTCATCGGTTCTAGCCCTCTTTACTTCTCTATTCATTTTCTTGAGTTTTGTCTCCTCAATTTTTTGAGCATATACCATGATCCTTGAGAAATCCATGTCATGATGGAGCATCGCCGTACGACATTCTTCTTCAACCAAACCGGAAACTCCCATCACAAACTTATTCATTCTAGCCCTCGAATTTACCACCAAGGTTGGAGCATACTTGGATAGTTGGGTGAACTTGAGAGAGTACTCCTTCACACTCATACCCCCTTGACGAAGGTTCATGAATTCTACCAACTTTTGTTCCCTCAACTCTAGGGGGAAAAACCTATCAAGGAATGCTTCTTTGAACACCTCCCAACTTATGGGACCCGCTCCTCTTGGTCTCTCATCTCTCCATTGTTCATACCAAATTAGAGCTACGTCCTTTAGTTGATAGGCGGCTAGCTCCGCCTTCTCCTCCGAAGACACCCCCATGGAACTAAGTATCTTGCAAATTTCATCAACAAACCTTTGGGGGTCCTCTTCAACCTTGGAACCAAGAAACTCGGGGGGTTTCATCCTAGAAAAATCCCTTAGTCTCGAATCCATAGAACTCACATTAGTATTCACTTGAGGCCCAACATCCTTATTTGCTTGAGCCGTTATAGCTTGGGCTTGAGTTGTGATGGCTTGAGCTTGAGCTTTCATGGCTTGGGTCAAGGTTAGAAAAGCCGACCTAATCTCCAGATATGTCATAACCGGAGGATCATTCGGAACTTGCTCATCTTGAGGAGCTCCTCGATTCATATTTTCCTCTTCCACCCTTCTTGCGTTAGCCCTTCGTGTATTCATTTCCTGAAGACACAAGAGAAGGATTAGAAGGAAAACTTCATAGAGTTAGACTCCATGGCACGACTTAAAAATAATGAAGAAAGTGAAATTTCCTAACATCTTATAGACTCTCACTCATAAATGTGGCGCGCTTCACACCATGAACAAGACTCTACTAGATGTGGCGTATGAGATATAATCCTAGAATAATTCTAAACCTTTTGATATGATTACCATGTTGGTTACGACCCAAGGGTACCCCTTAGATGTAACATGGCACATGGAACCCCAAAAGGCCCTAAGTATGCCACTTAGCTTATCATCATCACATAAGTATAGAATAATAAAGAATAAAACACAATTTCAAGTCTTTAAGAAAATCTTTATAAACATAAAGCAAAAATATAGACATAGTCTCATTAAGCCATCTACTACAATCGGAATCTCAAACCAATAGGGTCAAAGCCCTTACAATAGAGAATATGAAAATGTCTAGTACAAAAAGGAAATAGAAACAACAATAAAAGCTCGTGTCCTTGGATCCATGAGGACATACCACAAGCTTGAAGAGTAGTCAACCCAAGCTTGAACTAGAAGGGGACAATCACCTCACATGCCGGAACCTATACTTGTTAGAAAAAGAGAAGAAATATGGGTTAGCACATTTAATGTACTAAGTATGATAATCATGCACAAAAACATGCAAAATATGCTCAAAAGGGACAATTTAATTGAAGATTATGCATTTTATAAAGTTTGAGAATCATCATGTAAATTGGTACAAGACACAAGTTATAAGCATAATCAATGTATAACTCATCATATCATAATAGGAGCCCACCATGAATACTCGCAAAGTCTACTTGTGCCATGCATAAGTAAGACCCCATAATCCTACCCATGCTAAGTAAACTCCATAAGAAAACATAGTTAATACATTACCTTCATTATTACTTTGGGAATAAGCTTTAACTGACATAGATCATGTGAGCTAAACATGGAATCCGGTGTAATGCCTCACACCGAAAAGAGGTGTCCTACTTGCCTAAGGTAGAACTAAGTGTATTAGTTTTTAGGTGGATCCACTAGCTAAAGACCTATGAGGGCACATAGTTAAGGGATACAAAGATTGTTACTAGAAACCCGTCTTCTCTAGCGGGGAGCGTACATCTCATGAGATACATTATAGAAATCCGTCCTCTCTAGCGGGGGTATTTCCATCCCATATTCAATATCCACTCGGTGCTAAGCATTACTTCCCACAATTACATATTAAGTCTTTGAATTGAATTTACAAGCATGAAGGAGTAGCTTACCCTCCATCCCCCACAATTCATAATAATAGCTCATAGGTTCATTAGGTGAGAATGGACTTTCAACCTTAGAACCATAACATAATGAGAAGAACTTTTACATTATGATCATTATGTTCTGATGATAATTATATTTCAATTAACACAATAATAAGGTTATGATCATATTCATATAGTGCATAAACATGTAACTCATAATTTGGCATAAATCTCATGTCTTAACCATCTTGGATCAAGGGTTACTTTCCCCCAATCAATATAGGGTTATTACATTCAACATTAATAATAATATGATAAAGAAACCACATTACAATAAGAACAATTCACTACAATTGACCTTACTACAAATTCACCCACGTTGCATTCATAAAATTAAGGTTAGAGGGAATTTCATGGATTCATGCGAAATTTACCATAAAAAAAATCTTAAAAACAGTAAGTAATCCATAATATATGACAATTAAACGTATGAAAACCATTTGAGAAAGAATCCATGATTGGAAGAAAACCCTAGGTCTTTGAAGGTTTTTCCTATTTTGAAATTTGAGAGTTTAAGGGCTCCATGGAGGAAAGCACTCAATAGATCAAGATTACCATACCTTAGTTGGACCTTGAACCCTAAGATTGACCTCATTTTTACTCTTCAATGGAGTCTTAGAGAGAGAATATTTTGGTAGGGAAATAGATTTGTGTTGGGGTCTTGAATGAATGAGCCAAATGAATTAGTTTAGGGGTCTATTAGGTATTTCTAGTTAGTTTTAATTAATATTAACCGACCCTAGTTAGTTAATTAATTAACCCTAAGCCCCTCCCTTAACTCTAACTTAAACTTAATAACTAACCTACATGTGTGACCTACGAAACCCCACCCATGGACCGTGGGTGGGTTCACGCCTCGTGCTGTACATTCGTGGAATTGTTAAGAGAGGTGGAGAATGCAGGGGAGGCTCAGCCTCCACCAAAGACCCCTATCTATGGGGCATGGGTCCACCCACGGTTCATGGGTGCCCTATCTATAGGTCCAAGCTGCATTTTGACAGATTTATGGAAACCCCATTGGTCCTCCTCAGGACCCTTAGGGGGGGGGGAGGTCCTTGGGGGTCATTCCTTGACGTTTATACCTTAAAACACTAATACTAAGTAAAGGAGGTTATTTTATGACTCTTCTCTTTACGTTAGACTCCATTTAGATCACTAGTTCATGATTTACGCTCTAGTTAGTCTTCTAGTTTTAGGGGGCGTAACAACTAAATTCTTGAAGAAGGAAGTAAAGTTTACTTGGGATGACAAATGCCAAGATAGCTTTAAAAGTCTCAAATCCTTGTTGACACAAGCTCCTATACTTACTCTACCAATTGAGGGTAAATAGTAGATAATATATAGTGATGCTTGTCATCGAGGTCTGTGATGTGTTTTGATGCAAGAAGGGAAAGTTATTTCTTATGCCTCTCAAAAATTAAAACCCATATGAATTTAATTATGCTACTCATGATCTTGAACTTGTTGCTATAGTGTTTGCTTTAAAAATATGGCGGCCTTATTTGTATGGAGAAAACTGTTATATATTCACTGATCACAAGAGCTTAAAGTACTTGGGTACACAGAAGGAGCTGAACCTAAGACAACATAGATGGCTTGAACTCCTTAAGGATTATGACTGCACGATTATCCAGGTAAAGCCAATGTGGTGGCTGATGCCTTGAGTTGAAAAATCCTTCGCAAGCTTAGCTTTGAGTCCGTTGCCCTTATTTCTTGAGTTAAGAGCCATGAATGTTTGTTTTGCACTTGATTCAAATGGTTCAGTTATTGCTAATTTGCAAGTCAAACCAATATTACTTGAACATGTGATAGAAGCGCAAAGGTTAGATGAGAGACTCATAAAATTCACTAGAGTAGTTCAAAATGGGGAAAAGCTTGATTTTGTATTAAAGGAGGATGGTACCTTGTTTTATCAAAATAGGTTATGTGTCCCTAATGATGAAAAATTGAGAAGAGAAATCATTAATGAACAACATACATTGTCATATGCAATGCATCCTGGAGGTACAAAGATGTACCAGACAATCAAAGAACATTATTGGTGGAATTGATGAAGAGAGACATTGCGGAAATCATTTCAAAATGTTTGGTTTGTTAGCAAGAAAAAGAAGCACAATAGGTCCTAGTTAGTTTTCTACAACCTTTGCCGATGCTAGAATGGTAATGGGAGAGAATAGCTATGGACTTTGTTTCTGGACTTCCTCGCACTCCTAGAAATCATGATGCAACATGGGTGATAGTGGATAGGCTAACAAAGGGTGTTCACTTTTTAGCAATCAAGATGGATTACTCATTTGAGCGTTTAGATGAATTGTACATTAATGAGATTGTAAGACTACACGGGATCCCTATGTCCATTGTATCTGACCGAGACCCAAGGTTTACATCTAGATTTTCTGGTAGCTTGCAGGAAGCCATGGGTACTAAGTTGAAAATTAGCCATGGGTACTAAGTTGAAAATTAGCACTTCGTTCCATCCTCAAACAGATGGTCCGTCGGAAAGAGTGATACAAATTTTGGAGGATATGCTTAGAGGTTGCATTATGGAGTTTGAGGGTAGTTGGGACAAACACTTGGGTCTGATATAATTTTCTTATAATAATAGCTACCAATCGAGCATTGGAATGCCTCCCTATGAAGCCTTATAGAGAAGAAAGTGTCTGACCCCTCTTTGTTGGAGTGAAGTTGGTGAAATAAAGCTTATTGGTCCTGAAATTGTGCAAAAAAAAGTGGACGACAAGGTAAAATTGATCAAGGATCGTCTAAAGATTTCTTTGGATAGACAAAAGTCGTATGCTGATCTTAGAAGGTGTGACATTGAGTAAAAAGTTGGAGATAAAGTATTCTTAAAGGTGTCTCTATGGAAAAAGATTATGAGATTTGGTAAGATGGGAAAACTTAGTCCCCGATTTATTAGACCTTATGAGAAACTTGAAAGAGTCAGACCAGTTGCATATAAATTAGCTTTGCCACCTGAGTTAGACAATATCCACAATGTCTTCCATGTTTCTATGCTCATAAGATATCGTTCTGATCCATCTCATGTTCTTCCAGTTGAATCTATTGAGGTTAATCCTAATTTGACGTATAAAGAAGAACCATCCTAATTCAAGCTCGTGAAGTAAAGAAACTTAGAAACAAGAGAATCCCCTTAGTAAAAGTACTTTGGAGGAACCATTCTGGAAAAGAAGCTACCTGGGAGTGAGAAGAAGACATGAGGACCCAATATCTACACTTGTTTCGAGACTAGTGTAAGGTAAATTTTGAGACAAAATTTCTTTGAGGGGGAGAAGTTGTAACACCCCTAAGTATTAAAACCGATATTCGCATTTCGATACACCATTCCTTAATTAATTCAGTATGTTTTATTCTCATTTTAGGAACTCGAAATTTTGTAATATTTGCGAATTTGCGTAACATAAATTATGACAGTAATTTAAGGGATTGTATTGGGGTATTTACGTAATATAATAATTAGAATTACGTATAAGTTGAAAGGGAGGTGAGGTATATACATATAGGTATATATTTATACATTTTTGGGCAGCCAACCTTTTTACTTTTGGGCAGCCAACTTTTCTTTCAGGTATATCTATTAAGTGATAAACATCACTTTTATAACATATATTTTCACACCTTCTCTATAAAAATTTGTATTCCTTAACTCTAAGAAACCTGGAGAACTTTATCTAGCCATATTACTCACAAAATCACAAGAAAACCTTGGTCCTTTTAGTTCGAAGTCGAGACACATCCTACCTTTTGGTGAGTAATCGAAATCTGTTTTTGAGCTGAGTAGTATTTAGTACTTTTGGAATATCTCGTTCTCTAGAACTCTTTTTTCGGTGAATAAATACGACTTTGAAATATAATAAATATGCCTACAACTCTTGTGTTTATGTAAAAAATCTAATTTTGCTGTTACCGATTCGAAATATGGGAGGCAACATAGGACATGTTCTGTCTAGATTTATGATTAAGAAATCCTGTGTGTTCAACTGTTAGTGTTTTGATTATATATTTTTGTACAAAACATATTTTGTGATGATTCTTGATTATTAACAACCTTAAGAGATATAACTACATCTTTTATGAAGGATATAAAGTCCAGTTTTTCCGTTTTGTATGTAAACCTATGAAGCATGAACCAATCAAACTTTGGTACCTCAAAGTTGGTAATGATTTATAACGTGTTCGGTAGTAGTATAGATAATACATGAAAATCTCTTAGCGTATTTTTTAAAATTATTTTGAAAGATTCTTCCACCATAAATTGGGACTTTTGTCTTGTTTAAATCTGAGATCAACTAAATTTCTAAATGACAAGCCTTTATACCTTTCACTTGTTATTTTAAATTCCTCTATTGAATTATAATTTATATATCTTAGATTAATTCCTTTTAAATGTGCAAGTATTATATTAGGTTTCCTGTTAAGTAGTAGCATCCTTCCGAGAGGGTTGCTACAATAGTCCTCCGCCGAATAAGAAATCTTGACAGGATTGATATGAGCCGATTTCATCATCCGATCTAAAATAACCCAAATCGAGTCATGTTGTCATCGGGTGCATGGTAAACCAACAATGAAGTCCATATTCAAATCTTCCCACTTCCAAGTAGGAATGCTACTATCTTGGGATAAACCTCCCGACTTTTGGTGCTTAACTTTCACTTGTTGACAATTGGGACACTTAGACACAAATTCCTCAATGTCTTTCTTCATCCCATTGCACCAATAGATCTCTTGCAAGTCATGGTACATCTTGGTGGCTCACGGGTGTATGGAATATCGAGAACTATGGGCTTCTAGTAAGATCTGTTCTCTCAAGTCGTCTACATTAGGGACACACAAACGACTTTGATATCTGAGTACACCATATCCCCATTGGGAGAAAGCCTCAACAAACTTTTCAATTCAACGATAGTTGGGTCAAGACCTTAGTTGGCCTTCACATCAGCCATAAATGATGATTGTAAACCATTGTGAACCACAACACCACCCTTGGTAGAGTCTACTAACCGAACACCCAATAGGGCCAATTTATGAACATCTCGAACAAACTCTTTCTTATTATCTTAAATGTGAGTAACACTATCCATCGATAATCAACTAAGAGCATTTGCCACCACATTCTCCTTACTAGGGTGATAGAGAACACTCATGTCATAGTCCTTCAATTATTCAAGTCATCTCATTTGTCGACGATTCAAATCATTCTGATTAAAAACATATTGCAAATTCTTGTTGTCGGTAAAGACATCCACATGGACACCATACAAATAATGTCTCCAAATCTTTAAGGAAAAAAAACCACCACTAGTTCAAAGTCATGGGTCGGATAATTCTGTTCATGAATCCTAAGTTGCCTTGAAGCATAGGCAATGACTTTCCCATTTTGCATAAGTACACATCCTAACCCAATTCTCGAGGCATGAAAATAAATGACAAAACCGTTAGTCCCTTTGGGTAAAGTCAACACTGGAGCGGAAGTAAGTCTGTCACGACCTAGGGGTACCCTCTAGATGTAACAAGGCGTATGAGACCCTGAGAGTCCTCATACAAGCCACTTAGAATATCATAACATAAAGTAATATAAATGAGCGAGAATTAAAACTTTTCAATACAATCAAAGTCTTTTATAAAAACGAGCGGAAGTCTAATACCATAGTCTCAAACCATCTAAACAACATGAATGAAGTCTTGGGACACAACCCGTACAATAGTCCAAGACATAAAAGAAAGACATAAGAGAAAAGGGGTGATCACATCCTCAAACACAATGAGTACTCACCAAATCTTCACTTCCTTGATCAACAAGAGAGCTAGCCATGAGTGTGAGAATCTATGTCGCCAGTCCCTACATTTGATAAGATTATAGGCAAGAGTATGCGTTAGTATAATTATGTACTAAATGTGATATCTAGCATAAACAACATAAACGTCATGGTTAGTCAATACAAACCACAACATAATCAATGCATACAAAACAATATCTTAATAAGAAAGGAATACTTCTCAAGCAACCTTAGCCAAGACTTGGGTCATCCACCTCTAGCCAACTTACCTCATGAAAGACATATCTACCAACAAACCAAGCTAATTATTTATCATAATGTCAATCACATTATTCATACTTATTTTTAAAGATATGGGATTCGTCTCTTTGCCTTGCTTATAAAGGCTAATGGGTATTCGCCTCTTGCCTTACTTACTTTTAGATTGTGGGTACTCACCTCCACAACCTCACCATATGATGCGGGTACTCACCTCCCCACCATTTATCATATAATGTGGGTGCTCGCTCCCACATTATTTCATAGGGATAATGGGTACTCGCCTCCATGTCCATTCATCATAATAAGAACACGGGGACTCACCTCTTGTTCAATTCTAAGGAGTATGGGAATCACCTCATATCCTTACATATGGAGGTCAAGGGTAATCACCTCTAGCCACATCAATTACGTACACTTTTAGCCTAGATTCATTTTAAGTGAGCAATCCTTTCAAACTTAGAATCATTCACGTGAGTAAACCTTTCACATTCATATATTCATAATTAGGCAATTCATGTGGAAATTATCCCTTCCTAAACAATAATATCAATTACCAACAATTCATATCATAAGCTTTACTCTCAAAGCCCTAGATCTCATGATCATCATCTAAGCTTCATTGTCAAGCAATTCTTATCATAATTCATCAATTCTATAAGGACAAGCCTAAACCCACAAAGTTTCCCTTCATAGCTTCAATCCAACTATATCAATTCTAGGTTAGATTCATGGAATAGGCATGTGTATGTAATTTTACTCTAAAAACATGCAATTCCACTAATTCAATCAACAACAATCATAATCCACTCAATTGGATCCATAATCAACATAACCCACAACATTGGAAGAAACCCTAGCTAAATTGGGGAATTCTTCATCAAATTGGGGGAATTCTATGGGACTCCATGGATGGAAGATATCCATGGATGAAAAGCTATCATACCTTGATCACAATGCCCTCAAAAGCTTGGAGATTAGGAGACTTTATCTTGACCTAGCTCCAATTTCTAGAGAGAGAATATTTGAGAGGATTTTCTTTTAGGATTTGAGAGAATGAGTTAAATGAAGGGTTTTGGGGGTTAAAATTCCTTATATAGGTGTTTTAGACTTAGGCAAAATGACACCACTTTGATTTAATGAAAACCGGAAAAGATCCTTAAGTCTCTAAAATAGCCGCCTAGTCACCAACCATGAGACCACGACTGCCGGACCGTGGGTGGACCTACATTCCGTCCTAGTCAAGCATCAATCGTGGTCAGAGACTTTTGACCAATCAACGGTTTGGTGGACCACGGGGCATGGACCCACCTACAGTCCATAGGTCCCTCCGTGGTCCATTCCTGGACCAAATTTCAGGTGACCCTTCCCACGGCCTCACCTACGACTTGTGGGTCAACCCACGACCCGTGGTTGGGCCTTCGTTGAAAGAACCTGCAATTTCCCAAAATTGCTATTTTGCGTCTTTTCGAATGTGGGGTGTTACATTATCTCCCCCTTGGGATGATTTGTCCTCAAATGAGATTCTAAGAACCTTTCTAAAGGAAAAAACTCAAGACTAGCAGCCCATCATGCATGCAACTCATCTAAATGCAAACAATTAAGGAGGAAACATCCACTCCAAGCTAAAAATACTTAATGCACCATAAGGGAGTAGTAACTACATCTAACAACCCAATATGCATGAAATTTTTACATTTATTACTTCAAGGAGGTACTATCATCTGCAAACTTAAAAACATGTTCAACACAATCTCATGGAGCTTAAATGCAATTCAATCTCAAAAAGCATATCTAGAACATGTTAATCAACTCATCTCATGAAGTCTATAGGCAACTCATACTCAATGCACTACAACATGAGGAAACTCATTCACATATGTCATTTCATTCAAGACTCAAGGTATTTCATGAACATGCATATAAAGAAATCATGGAAACACATAAAACACACATGACTTCTAAACATAGAACAAATCGGAAGGAAATTCATTACCTCAAGCTAGAGTAGAAGGAAAAAGATGAGGATATCAGGACTTCATATCGGCCTTGGCCTCCTATGTAGCACCCTCAACTAAGTGGTTTCTCCAAAAAACCATCACGGAAGCTATTTCCTTATTTCTCAATTTCTTAACTTGCCGATCCAAAATCTCAACCGAAACTTCCTCATATGAAAGGCTCTCATAAACTCCCAAACCTTCAAGGGAATTTATGGATGTCGGATCTCTGATACACTTCTTAAGCATACAGACATGGAAAACGGGATGCACGGTTGCCAACTCATTTTGCAAATCTAACTAATAAGCAACCTTACCAACACGTCTCAAGATTGGATGTAGGACTATGTATCGGGGACTAAGTTTCCCTTTCTTCCCAAATCTGATCACACCCTTCATGGGTGAGATTTTCAAATAGACCCAATCACTAACCTCAAACTCAAGGTCTCTCCTTCTAACATCAACATTGTCACGACCCAGGGGTTCACCCTAGATGTAACATGGCATACTAGACCCCGAAGGGCCTAACACAAGTCACTTAGCATATCATAATGTAAAAGAAACTTAGAGATGATGTAGAAATTTTAAAACTGTTCTTTACAATCGAAGCCTTTATAAAACGCAAGCGGAAGTCTTTAACACTTTGTCTCAAACCATTAAAAGAACTTTGAATAAACTTTGGGACGCAGCCTGATCAGCGTTTTAAGGAAACTTCATCCAATTCTAAGTGCCAACGATCTCTAGTCAGTATAAAACCCAACTAAGTGAGTTGGGGTCGAATCCCACAGGGAGCAGTACGTGTTTAAGATTCAATAGGGAAGTACGAATATGTTCAAATCAGTCATAGGAATAAAATTTTACGAATAAAAACATCATTCAAATCAGGGGGTGACAGAATGTCAAATCGAGGGTTTTGGTTTGAAATTATCAACTACACAACATCAAATAATACGAAATAACAATAATGAGATGGGTTCTTGGGATGTGATTCGATAATGGGCTATTATAGACAAATGGGTTATTGCAACTATTAGAAAATGGCTAAATATTAGTGAGTAAGCTAGGCTATAGAGGAGATAAACTTTCTCTTGAATAGTTTACCCAAAATCAAGTCAATTTCTCTCGAACATCGACAAGCATGCTAAATAAGAACATCCCACACCTTAGTCCATTCACTCTCTCGAGATGAATATGTGGAAAAGGGTTTAGGATTCACTCTCTCGAGCTGAACCAAGGCCAACCCAATACCCACAGACCATCAATCAAACACCTTAGTCTTAAAACCTCTCTCTCGAGCAAGCTAAGAACACAAAGGTAGAATCGTATTTGCAACTACAATTCTTAAATTAACACACAATAAATGATAGAACTCACTTTTAAATAGCAATTACACTAACAATTAGCAACACCCATTAGCTAAATCAACCAATAATCATATAATCACACCCCAAGAATTGGGGTTTTAGCTAGACATTATAAAAAGATAAAAATCGTTACCAAATTGAGTTTCCATCTACTATGTAAGATTGATTTCATTTTTACAATGTTCCAATTTGAAGAATATCAAAGACCCACTTACAATTTCTCAAAACTGAAAAACTTCAATTCTTCAAAGCTAAGGAAAACCAGAGAAAACTTGTCTCAGTTCAAAACTCTCCAAAAATCTTCAAAATGAATAATCTTAATAAAGTAAATGTTCAAAAATGTATTTATAGTCGCCAAAAATGTGCTGCGAAGAGTCACTCGGAGAAGTAAGTTGGGCTCGCCGAACCACTCAGCGATCTTCCCTTTGGTCATTTCTTAGCCCTTCTGCCTTGGCATTTAGCAACCTCAAGGTTTGTAACTTTGGGTGATCTAACTTTGCATCGCTGAACCACTCGGTGATTCGCCGACTGCTCCTTACTCTCGCCAACTTGGTTCTTTCCTTCAGGGCTTGGCACACTGGAACTTAAGGCGGTCAAATGGCCACTCAGCAACTTGCCAAACGGACTTGGCGATCACCAGACTCTCTTTTATTCATTCTTTTAGCTCGCTTTGTTCCTTTTTGCAACTTAGTATCCTTGATTTGCTCCTCCATTCATAATCCTGAAAATCAAGGATTTTATATCAGTTATTGGCAAACAATAAGCATTTAAGGACACTAAACCTATACAAATAAAGCCCTAAATGAGTCCAAATCTCAGACTCATCAACACCCCCAACTTAAACTTTTGCTTGTCCTCAAGTAAAACTCAAGTTCAGCAGTTCAAAAAGGATGTCTCAAACAGTGCTACAAAAGACTCAATCATGAATGTACACAACAAGACTAAACTTACTCATGCAAGGATCAATTGTGCACTCAAAGATTCAAGTTGTGACACACCATTATTAAAGATTCTCAAGCTCACAATACTTGCTTCAAATGCAAGTTCAATCTCAATAAAGGTACTCAAATGCCCTCACACAAAAATGATTCCATATTCACACACAATTGTTCAACACTTTATAGCTTCGAAATTACAAACAACTCTCACACTCAAAAATATGAACACCTGCATGACTTCACCCATAGGTTTGCCCTTATTTTCCAGCCAACATTTGTTTCAACTCACTCAAGATCAAAAAGGTCTTTTCAAGGCTTGTAACGGGGATGAGTGTAAAGGTATGGTCTTTAGGCTCAGTGGCTGCTATCCTCATGAAATGTGGTATAATCATCACTTTCTTTCCTTTTCTTCAACATTCTCATTCTTGTTCAAAAATCACCCCATTATTTACTTTTTATGGAATACCAGACACCCTATTTCTTTTGCAACTTTCACAACTTTTTTTTTCATTTTCTTTTTATTCTTCTTTTCTTTTTCTATCTTTTTTTTTGTATGGAGGGGTTCCATCTTTCTCAAAACCATGGATCAAGGGGGGGTTTCTTTGCACTTCTTGATTTACCTTCTCTTTTCACCACACCCCTAACTTAGGCTTTTGGCCTAAGTTGGCTATTCAAATAAACCATACTTCATGAGTATTATGGGTGAATGGATAAAGAGAGGTATCATTTGCTCAAGTTTCTTCCAAGAAAAGGACAAGGCTCAAAGGGGTTCAAGCAAGGTTCAAACACTCACAAGGTAGGCCACAAAAGAGGTATAATGTCAAATTGTTTCACTCATCAAAATTGTTGCCTAAGATCATTTCAAGAGATTGCATCACTTAGTCAACTGGACCAACGGGGAAAATTCTAGGTGTCATCACACAAGGAATTGGTACCAATATCAAACAAGACTCCACACTTTCGCTAGTGTGAATGTTCATCACAAGTGACTCATTCAATAATCGGCTAGTCACAATGAGATGCAAAAAGTTTACATATTGTCTATGCAACTTTATTTGGCCTCATCGTAGCTGCACATTCATTTTGTTCGATTAAGAGCACTATTCAAGTCATCGGTATTGATCATGACCGATACTCAAATTTGCACAAGAACAACCACATTCACACAAAACAAGAGGCGACAATTTTTTTCAAAAGGGTCTAAAAAACATTAGCAATTATAATTAGGAGCCACAATCTCAAACATCCACAAAGTAGTGTCAAAACACAATTGATAGCACAAAACCCAATAAATAAACAAAAGTAATAATCACAAGAGGTAGGTATGGAAACACCTCACCCCACCACAAATAAAAGCAATTTGTCCTCAAATGCAGGAAAATACTAAAAATCAATAAATGTGACAGAGAGGGAGGTAAAGAAAATTTCTGTCTACACAGTCTCTCCATCTATCGGGGCATCAATTCCCAGTGCGACACTATGATATTGGGCATCAGTGCCTGGAGTCACATCAACAACACTCGATCCACTAAGGCCTGCCATGGACGTCTCTATCAGCGATGTCTAAATCACTGACTGTACAATCGTCTCCTCCAGATCTGGCAGGTCTCCATAGATGGTCTCTTTCGGGATCTCTATCTGCTTCTCATCGGTGTCTGCCACCGACTCATCAGCTGCTATGTCATCCATCTGTACATCTCCGGTGGTAGTCGGAGGAATCTCAGAAGTCACTAGAGCACCCTCCGTCTCAACTGCCTTAAATAAAGAGGTGGAGTCTGTAGACTTTAGATAGTCCACATCCTTTCTCAAATCTGCAACCTCGGCTGTCAAAGTCGTAATCTCTAAAGTCGCCCCTGGAGACTCTCACAAGTCTCTACTCTAGTCGTGAGAGTGTCAATCGATGCCTGAAAGGGTGCCAATGCATCTATAAGGGAGCTCTCCATCATCCATGGTACAACAACCTCTAATCGGGTAGCCCTTACATCCGTAGAATGGGCTAAGTACCCCATCTTCAGGAGCATGGCATGAGTGATCTTGGTGGGATGAGAGGCAATAGAAGTACCAGGAGTCTGGGAGGGAGTGGAAGTACCTGAAGGCCCGGAGGCCGGAGTAGGCAAAGATGCCTCTGCAGGTATAGAATCAACGTCCACCTTCGGGGATGTATCCACTGGAGCTACTCTCCTCCTGTCTGCCTCCTCTCGAATGTACTCGGCCTCTATACACCGGATGTGAGTGGAGGATGTGGGAGTGACCTCAATATATCTCGTCTCATTAGGAGGAACCCGAGCCCACTGACACAACTTTGTAATCAAAATTGAGAAGGGAAGGAACGTCTGGCTCTGCTTGGTCCTCATGGCCATCTCCTGCTCTATGATGAGTCCCAAGTTGATTGTCTTCTTAGCTATTATGGATCTGAGACAGACCGCCTTTGGATGGCGAAGGATAGACTCGTTCAGTGAAGGCATGATAGAGTTGTTGATAAAATTAAACCAGTACCGAGTGGCAACATTCATGTCCTTCTTCTCAATGGGAGCTCTTGCCTCTATCCACCTTGGAGTGGTATTAGAAATCAGAGGGGCAAGCCAGCCCTTTAAGTCATCCATGGTCTGAGTAGTAGCCAAGCCCTCATATGCATGTGTAGATCCTAAGACCCTATCGAGTAAAGTATTAATGTAATTGCCGCTGCACCCTACTTCCTTCTCTCAGACCATGACAAACTTCACCGGGTCTGAAGGCACTGGCCTTTTTCTTTCCCTTGGGTACCAAATCCCCGTATGTTGTTTAGAACTCCCAGACCCATGTAGGAATATAAGGGCCTTGGGTCCTAGTGAACTGCTCAAACCGGTGATACTGGAGAGTGTCCCTTACTATGGAGTTTCTACCCACTAAGCCCTCTGTGGATAGCAGTTTTTCCTCTAGAATTGTCCTTAACCTGTTGACCTTTAATCTGTTGAGTAGTTGGGGAGGAGGACCCCTGAACTGGTGGTGCAGGAATCACCGTTGGTGTCGGAGCTGGCATTGTATCTACTGTAGGAGGGGTAGCTGCTGGAGCTCTCGACGAATCTTGGAGAGACCTAGCACGAATCTAAGCTTGCCTAGACTTAGAGACTGGTCATCATCCGGCTCGGAGAGTGCAGCCTGGGAGTCAACGAACTATCTTTCACTGTCGGAGTTGTGCTCCGGAACCTCAAATATGGACCTTTAGCCCTTGCCTCCCTTGGGAGGTGTTGTCTTTCCATCTTTAGAGGGATTTTCTTCCCCTTCATTCAAAATTATGCCTCGTGCACTTTTACAGGGCGGCATGTCCAAGTTGGTTCTAGCCATATCTGTAAAACATCGTGGAATGTAAGAAATATTTCAAGAAAAATCACAAAATTTAAATTGCAGACAAACTCGCCGAACTGATCGACGAGTCACCGAATCACTTTGGCGAGCTAGATCGGGCTCGCCGAAAGGATTGGCTGAAATTTTTTTCAAAAAAATGGCATGTTGGCGATGGGAGTGGCCTTTCAGTGAGTCGCCGACAACATTCAGCGAGCAAAGACTAGCCCACCGAAAGTTATAGTGTATTTTAAGGGTTAGGGGCGCAGAAAGGGCGATCAACGAAGAGTTTTGGCGAGTTGTCGAGTGCACTTGGTGAAATCATGCTTCTCGCTGAAAGTTACAGAACCAAAAGCATCAAAAACCATAAAATTAAAGGTGATAAAAGGGGTTTCGATGAACCGCTGAGTGGTTCGGCGAGCTCGACCCAGCTCGCCAAACTACCCAACGTGCCTTCTTTCTACCCCAACTTCCAAAGTCAACCCTGCAGCCCCCGAAAACAAAATCAAACCATACACTAGTTCAATTAGACTTAGACCCATAAGACCCATGCCATCGGGGTACTCAGACATCCCCTGGTTTGGCCAAAATTGACCATTTGACGACTTAAGCCCTTAAGAATGATGTCAAATGCTCCATCATTGGGCAAAGCACATTATTTAGCACAAATATGGGTTACTCATACTTCACCCGACTAGACCCAACAACAAATAAGCACAACCCAACAATTTAGATCAATTTTTAAAGCACAAAATTATGGGAAATCAATAATTTAGGCATTCAAGGCAATGAATATCGAAATTAAAACAAGCACACAAGCACAAAAACATGGATTTAGAGAGGCCCAACACACTTCAAAATAATTTATAACAATGCAATTGAATTAAGTCACTAAATATGAGTTCGGGGTTCAAAAAACCAACCTTTAATGTCGATTATATAGTTTGAAATGCTAGGCGGAAAATAATTCCAACTCCAAACACACGATTGACGACTAGGAAGCAGTAAAAACACGAAAATATGGGAAAATATAGTGCGAGTGTGCTTTTGTGAGGGTAAAAAGTGAGGAAATGTGAAAGAGTTTGAAAGTTTAAACCTTTGGCCTTTTAAACACCGTCCAGTTCTCGCTCATTCCACAATATTAGTCAACCTAGCCAAACCACTCAGCGACACACCAAGTTGTTACTTACCTCTCCGAGTTTTACAGGACCTCCAGTTAATGTGGGGGTCCAAACGGTGGACTAAGTTGGAATCGCCAACCTGTTCAGCGATCCGCCGACTAATCTATGGGCCAGCCGAGTTTTATTGACTCCATCTTCTTATTTCTTGAGTCCAACAATGGTCCAGGTTAGGCTCACCGACCCCTTCAGCGAGTCACTGACTCCTTCGGTGAGTCATCGACTGTACATTTTGCTCGCCAACCTACATTTTTCAAACACAGTCCACTTTTTCAACTACACAATCAACACACGATTATTCCAAAATTAAAAAGAAAGCAATAAAAGAGTTGGGTTTCCTCCCAAACAGCGCCTTAGTTAACTTCGTGGCACGACACAAGTCCTCGCTCAAACTTCATTTTTGGGGTTTGCCATAGTATCACTAGGCAACCCCCGTTGTTGTCTCGGGATTAAATGATATTAAATCTAACCCATTTGGGTCTCCCACTACTTGATAGAGACGGAGTGAGAAGTAACCGTCTAGATAAGGGTCGATACATTTTCCTTCATTTCTTTCAAAATTTTATCGAACCCTTCAACCTTGTTGAGAATACGAGAGAGCATATCCTCAGAACGTCCACCCTCAAAATCTTTGGGCTTTTGACACTCGTGGGGAGGAACATACCTATCCTTCTCCCCGTCTCTTTCTTTCCAAGTGGGATTACGAATCCTCCACTCTCTATCACAATCTCTCCAACCTTCATCCATGTTCCAACCTTAGTTACCACCCTGCCATGGGTAGTTTGCACGATAACCACCTCCTTGGTTGGCTAGAAAGTTCACTTCTTCGTTGTACAATGCTTCAAACTTGGCCTCATCGGGATTTACACACCCGACACCCACAAAATTGACACTTCTAGCACCAGCTCCCAAGACAATTTTGGACAACTAGTTGGATCATGATCTTTGCCATGTTTTGGTCCATCTCTTGATCTTTCTCAAGCTGCTCCTTTGTCAATTTAAATGTGAGAGGGGAGACCTGATCTTCGCGGGTGTACCATGCCCTGTTAATTGTGGTCATTCCATCCAAGAGATGGGATGCTATAATGTAAGGTTGTTGCATCAAACCTCCGAGAGAAAGTTGGTCAGCTACTCCCTTGTTCACCGAATCAAGGCTTCGGTAAAAATATTGCAGCAAAACGTTGTCGGGCAAACCATGAGTTGGGCATTGCATCACCAACTTCTTAAATCTTAGCCAAGTCTCATGAATTGGCTCACCCTCCAAATGCTTGAAGCTTTGGATGATGTCCCGAAGTGTCATCATCTTCGAAGGAGGGAAAAATCACACTTGAAATGCGGTGACAAGCTCTTCCCACGAAGTGATGGAGTCTCTTAGGAATTCAGCCAACCACTTACATGCTTCTCCCATTAAGGAAAATAGGAACAACCTCAACTAGACCGACTCTTGGGCTATGTTCTTGAAGGAGAATGGTCCGCAAACATCAACAAAGTTTCTTATATGCTCATGGGGATCCACATGAGCCAATCCACCAAACAACCTTTTTAATTGCAAGAGCTACAACATGGTGCTCGTAATGTGGAACACAATGTACCCTTTAGCCGGAGGCAAGCGAATGTCACCAATTCCACCCATTAGATGAGGGTCATTAACATTCGGCTCATTGACATCGTTGAGGTTGCCGATGTCATCTTGGTGGCCCACTTGGCTACCATTGCTTCTGTTGACACTCATTTCCTTTGCTTAAAATAGTAACACATAAACCAAAACTGAAAGTAAGTAGATTTAACTACGACTAAAAAGAACAAAATTCAACTTCACCAAAAGAATCTTAACCAACACCACTCTCCGGCAGCGGCACCATTTTGATTAACGTTTCAAGGATAGTTCATCCAATTCTAAGTGTCAATGATTGCTAGTCAGTATAAAACCCAACTAAGTGAGTTGGGGTTGAATCCCACAGGGAGCGGTACGTGTTTAAGATTAAATAGGGAAGTACGAATATTTCAAATTAGTCATAGGAATAAAATTTTACGAATAAAAACATCATCCAAATTGGGGGGTGACACAAATGTCAAATGACGGGTTTTGGTTTGAAATTATCAACTACACAGTAGCAAATAATATGAAATAACAATAATGAGACGGGTTCTTGGGATGTGATTTGATTATAAGCTATTATAGACAAATGGGTAATTGCAACTATTAGAAAATGACTAAATATCAGTGAGTAAGCTAGGCTATAGAGGAGATAAGCTTTCTCTAGAACAGTTTACCCCAAATCAAGTCGATTTATCTTTAACATCAACAGGCATGTAAAATAATAATAGCCCACACCTTAGTACATTCATTCTCTCGAGCTGAATGTGTGGAAAAGGGTTTCAGATTCACTCTCTCGAGCTAAACCCAGGCCAACTGAATAACCATAGATCATCAATCAAACACCTTAGTCCTAAAACCTCTCTCTCGAGCAAGCCAAAAACAAAGGTAGAATCGCATTTGTAACTACAATTCTTAAATTAACCACAATAAATAATTGAACTCACTTTTAAATAACAATTAGCAACACCCATTAGCTAAATCAGCCCATAATCATATAATCACACTCCAAGAATTGGAGTTTTCACTAGACATTATAAAAAGATAAAAATCGTTACCAAATTTAGTTTTCATCAACTGGGTAAGATTGATTTCGTCTTTACAATGTTCCAATTCGAAGAATATCAAAGACCCACTTCCAATTTCTCAAAAGTAAAAAAATTTAATTCTTCCAAGCTAAGGAAGAAGTAAGTCAGGCTCGCCGAACCACTCGGCGATCTGCCTTTTGGTCATTTCATCGCCCTTCTGCCTTGGCATTCAGGAACTTCAAGGCGTGTAACTTTGGGCGATCTAACTCTGCATCGCGGAACCACTCGGCGATCCGCCAACCGCTCCTTACTCTCGCCCACTTGGTTCTTTCCTTCAAGGCTAGGCACACTGGAACTTTAGGCGGTCAAATAGGCACTCGGCGACTTGCCAATTGGACTTGGCCATCACTATGCTCTTTTTTCTTAATTCTTTCAGCTCACTTTGTTCCTTTTTGCAACTTAGTGTCCTTGCTTTGCTCCTCAATTCATAATACTAAAAATGAAGGATTTTACATCAGTTTTTGGCACAAAATAAGCATTTGAGGACACTAAACCTATAAAAATAAACCCTAAATGAGTCCAAATCTTGAACTCATCATAACCCATACAATAGTCTCAAACATAAAGAAAAGACATAAAGGAAAGGGGATCAATCTTCGATGCTATGAGGACTTACCAAATCTTCAACTCCTTTGCACTTCTAGAAACCTATCCTCAAGAATAAAACTCAAGATCGCTGGACCCTACATTTGATAAGAGTGTAGGCAAGAGTATGCGTTAGTACAAAATGTACTAAATATGTTAGCTAGCATGACATCATAAGAGCATAACAAAAGCGTTAGCCAACATAAGACACAAGTCATAAGCATAAGTCACATTAACATAATCATAAGCATAATCTCCAAAATAGGCATAATATGAGCATAAGTCAACATAAGGCATAATCCAACAACCTAGGAGATACCACATACTCATAAGAATAGTCTATACTTAGTCCCTCATAACATAAGAGAAACTTCTAAGTAACCCTCAAGTCATACTTGTGCAATGCATAAATGAGACCCCATAATCCCAACTAGGCTAAGTACCACTCTTAGGAAATCATACCTCTTTATCATATTTTGATCTCATCATTAGCTTACTTCTCATAGACAGGGGAATCTCTCACCTTTAGTCACACATAACATGGAATACAACTATAACAACAATCCATCAAAACATACATCACATAAGAGAAACACTTCTTTTGGTAACCATAAGTTATACTTGTGCAATGCATGGATAAGAACCCATAATCCTACCCATACTAAGTACTCCTTTAGGTCATCATACTCATACTTCTTGGTTGGAGGCTAGTCCCTCTCTTTAAGCCTTGGAACACTATGAAACACTACTTGAGCATACTCTTAGTTCCTTATAAATTTGAACCCTAGGATATTCTTGTCAAGCATGTCTAAGTTCATTATTAAGATGGACCCTATGAGATACTTCCTTAACCATGTCTAAGTCCATTAATGCTTTCGAACACTAGGAGGTACTTCTTTAAGCAAGTCTTAGTTCATTGGACATAGATTTCAACCTTAACTCCACTAGGTGAAGGTTTCCATCTCATGAGACCTAACTTTGGAAAAACCCAGACTCTACTATGTAAGAGTTCCGCCTTTTTACTTGGATAGTCCTCACATCAACTAGGTGTGGTTCTCCTCTCAACTTGGAGCCCGGACCCTACCTTGTGTGACTCTCCATCTCATTGTCAATATCCATTTGGGGCCAAGCATACACCCCTTAGATTCATTTTTAAGCCTTTCTTAATATTCATGTCTCATGGAGGAATGTGCTTGATAATCAATCCATGTTCAAGTGATGTCACGACCCAGGGGTACCCTTTAGATGTAACATGGCTTACTTTACCCCGAAGGGGTCTCATACAAGCCCTTAGCATATCATAACATAAGATAGTAGAAAATACGGGAAAATTTAAAACTTCTTTGAAACCATACGATCAAAAACATTTTCATAAAGCAAGCGGAAGACTTGCTAACTCTTTGTCTCAAACCATCTATTAAACTCTTGAATAAAAGTCTTAGGATGCAGCCCATACAAAGTCTAAAAAATAAGGAAAAGACATAAAGGAAATATGGGTTTGTCCTCGAAGCTATGAGGACTCACCAATTATTCAACTCTTCTTGCTTCTTAGGAACCTAGCCGCCAAAGTAACTCAATCTCCGAAACCCTACATTTGATTAGAATATAGGCAATATGCGTTAGTACAAAATATACCAAGTATGAAAGCTAGCATAAAATCATAAGAGCATCTCAAAATGGTTAGTCAACATAAGACATGAGCGTAAGAGATAATAACATAGTCATAGCATAATCATCATAGTCATAGAATGATCTCCAACATAACCATCATATAAACATAAGTCAACATAAGACATAGTTAATGAGCATAGGAGATAAGCCATAATCATATAAGCATAATTGATTCTTAGTCATCTATACCACAATAGCACCATTCTCAAGTAACCTCAAAAGCATACAAGTGCAAAGCGTGAATAGCATCCCATAATACCATCCAAGCCAAGTATCCCTTTTTGGTCCTCTTAATCATAGTTTATATACATGGTCTAAGTCTTTAAGATTTTCTACCAAAAGGGCACCATACTTCTAAGTAACCTCAAAGCACACTTATGCAATGCATGAAAGGCATCCCATACTACCCTTCACACTAAGCATAACCTTGAAGTCATCCTAGTCATACTCACCCTCCTTTGGTTATCATTATTAGCTTAAATCTTATAACTAAAGGGATCTTTCACCTTTAGTCAACTATAGCAAACAAGGCAATATTGCACAACCCTATCTCAATTCTCTTCTTTTAACAACCCTAAGTCATACTTGTTCAATGCACGAAAAGCACCCCATAATACTACTCATGCTAAGTACCACTTTTAGGTCTTCATACTAATACTTCTTAATTTGGAACCTGGTTCCTCTCTTTAACTTTAGAACACTATGAGGTACCCTCTTAAGCACATCTTGTTTATCTCTCTTTAAACCTTGGAACACTATGAGGTACTCTCTTAAGCACATCTTAGTTAATTTTTAGGTTGAACCCTATGAGATACTTCCTTTAGCATGTCTAGGTTAATTATTAACATGGATCCTATGCGATACTTTCTTAAGCATGTCTAAATCCATTTATACTTTGAAAACTATGAGATACGGTCTTAATTATGTCTAAGTTCCTTCTTCACATGGACCCTATGATAAACTACTTTAAGCATGTCTAAATCCACTTAGACTCTTGAACACTATGAGGTAGTTCATTAAGTAAGTCTTAGTTCAATTATGCTTAGAACACTGTGAGATGCTTCTCAAGCATGTCTTAGTTCATATGATATGGATATTTTTACTAGGAACCTTGACTCAACTCATGTGAAGGCTCCCATCTCATGAAACCTATCTTTGGGAAAACCCACAATCTACTACGTAAGAGTTCCCCCTTTAACTTGGATAGTCCTCATATCAACTAGGTGTGGTTCTCCTTTCTACTTGGGGCCCGGACCCTCTCTTGTGTGACACTCCATCTCATTGTCAAAATACACTTGGGGTGAAGCATACACCCCAAGAATTACTTGGTAATCCTTACTTAGCACTCATGTCTCATGGAAGGATGTCCTTGACAATCAATCCATGTTCAAGTGATTCTATCACTTTCAACTTTCAAGCATTCATAAGGTAGGTTAGGTGAGTATAGACCTTTCACCACAATCCAACCTATTAGACTTCTATTCCCTTTTAGACTTTACTCTGAAAGCCTCAACGTCAATAGGTGATCATATTAGCTTCACTCTAAAGCCCTAACTATAATGATCACAAGACTTACTCTCCAGGTTTCTTTCTTAATCTCTTCTTTATACCTAGGTTCTCAAGGTATTTTGATAACATCTTTCATTACTAGGTCATTCTAGTCACAATTGATCATAAAGGTTCAAATTCAACTAAACATGTCAAGATTCATCATATACAATAGAGTCTAGTTCAATTCAGGATTATAGTTCCTAACTTTGAACAATTAATACACATGACATTGATTTAGGAAGATCACTTATGAACCTTCAATTCCTTCTCTAATGGCATAACCCACAAATATCACATTCATCAACTTAGATTAGGGTTTACAATAGAAATCACATAAATTCATCATAATATCACTAACCAAAGCTTAATCAATCATAATTGGGTATTATCCACTAGATTCGAGTCATGCCCAAGCCCTACCCACAATGCAAGCAAAACCCTAGCTAGAATTGGTTTTTGACTTCACAATTGGGGGAAAACTAAGGGGGCTCTATGGGCAAAGAACCCATAGATGAATAAGATAAAAAAAAACTCTTTTCAAATCCCATATCAAGCTTGAATCAATGGTGAATTCGACCTAGGTTGCTGCCCCTCTTCTCCTTCTTCTTCTTTGCTTCTAGAGAGAGAAATATTTGAGAGGAAGTGGGTTATTTAGATGAATGATTTAATGACTTAGTTTAGGGTCTTATTAGGTATTTGTAGGTGGTTATTTAACTAATTAACCGACCTCCCTAACCCTTAACTAATTAGTTAATTAAATCCCTAAGCCCCTAACTAAAACTAACAACTTAAAAACTGAAGGGACTTACGAAACCACCCACCCACGGACCGTGGGTGGATTGACGGGCCGTTCTGTTAACTCGTGGTTCCTTAATGGAACTTGGGAGATCAGGGGAGGCCAAGCCTCGACCCATGACCCCCACCTATGGGGTGTGGGTCCACCCACGGTTCGTGGATGCCCATCCGTGGACCATGCTGTTTTTTTGACAGCTTTTGGGCTGTTCCAAGGGTCCTCCTCAAGGACCCCTTGGGTGGTCCTTGGGGGGTCGTACCTTGACGCCCTAACCCTTAAACCCCTATTCTAAGTACGGGAATCATTTCTTGTGATTTTAATCCTCATACCACATTCCAAAACTCTTACTTAAAGATCTAGAACTCTCAAGTTTAACTTACTAATTTCAGAGTGTTACAATATCTCCCCCTTGGGATCATTCGTCCTCGAATGACGATTCTAAACACTTCTTAAAGTCACAAATCTGGACTAGAAGCCCATCATGCATGTACTACATCTAAATGTACACAACCAAGCAAGAAAACTTCAATTCAAAACTAAACTCATTCAATGCAACACAAGGGAGTAGGAACTACATCTACCAACCCAAAATGCATGACATTCTTTATTTTACTCATTTTCAAGGAGGAACTAGCATCTCCTAGATAAAACATGCTCAATACTCCCTTATGGAGCCTAAATGCAATTTAGTCTCAAAAAGCATTTATTCAAAGAGGAATCTTTCAACTCCAAAACTAAGACATGCTCATAATTCATCTCATGAAGTCTATATGCAAATCTACTCAATGCACTTCAACATTAGGGACACAATGCCTATAAGTCATCTCTAACAAGACCTAAGCATTTTCATGAACATGCACATAAGGAAATCATGTCAACACATAAACACGCAATAACCTTACTAGATAGGCACACTATCTCCCCCTTGGAGCAAGCCTACACAAACTCTTTTAAACATCATGCCTACTAAAGACAACTTCAAACTCCAACATAAAAATTCATGAAAGACAAGAAAATCTGGAAATTACTAAAGCATAAAGCACATATCGGAAAGGACATGAGGAGATCACTCTTGATCTTCTCTAGATTGGGGAGCATAAAACCTATTCTTCTTTTGTCACGACTCGAGCCTATACCCCGGAGGTGACACGGCGTACACGACTCCAAAAAGTCACATACAAGCCTCATAGCATTCATGAACATAAGAGCATAGGAAAATAATGCGGAATTTAAAATTTTTCTTTACAATCGAAGTCATTTTTCATAAAAGCAAGCGGAAGACTTTCTATACTTTGCCTCAAAACTTCTACATTACTTTTGAATAAACTTTGTGACATAGCCCATACAAAAGCTCTAAACATAAAGTAAAAGACATAAAGGGAAATATGAGGGTTTGTCCTCGAAACTATGAAGACTCACCAGTTCTTCAACTCCATGCTTCTTAGAAACCTATCTTCCAAGGATAGAACATCAAGTCTCCAAACCCTACACTTTTGTAGAAAATAGAAGAAATATGGGTTAGCACATTTAATGTACTAAGTATGATAGCCATGCAAAAACCATGATTAAAATGGACATTTTGGTTGAAAAACATGCATATGCCAATTTTTGAGAAATATCATAAACATAAGTAAAAGAGGCATAAGATACAACCATATCATCATACAAGTCATTTCATCACATTAGGACATAATCAACATATAAGCCATTTCATCACATTACACTTTCACCTTAAGTAACCCCAAGCTATACTTTGTGCAATGTATGAATAGCGTCCCATACCACCATCCACACTAAGTACCACATTAAGGCCACCGAAAGCGAACTTACCATTCTTCCCTTTTTACCTTTAAGCATTCCTCCTTTTCATCTTTAAACAAAACTCATACATAAGGAACATAAACATTTCACAAGTCATAACAAGGAAGTAACTCATACTACAATCCAAGTAATGCATGCATCATTACATTAAGTACACAAGTCAACATTCTTCATTAGCTTCATTAAGAGCACATTCATTTGATTTAAAATTATAACATAAAGGAACACACCATGACTACTCTCAAAGCCTACTTGTGCAATGCATGAATGACATCCCATACTACCACCCTCACTAAGTAGTGCATTCTTGAGAAGCCATAGTTCATTATCATTCTTTGTGGGGGTAAGCCTTAACCGACATAGACTATGTGAGCAATTCATGGAATCTCAGTGTCACCCTCACCGAATAAGGGATTCCTACTTGCCTAAGGTAGGACCATTACATTTTAGCTTAGGTGGATCCACTAGCTAATATCCTATGTGGGCATATAGTTATGAGATATGGAGATTGCTACTAGATACCCCACCTCAACTCACGGATGAGCATCCATCTCAAGAGATTGTTACTAGATTCCCTACCTCAACTCACGAATGAGCATCCATCTCTATCCATATCCTCTCGATGCTTAGCATTATTCCCCATGGAGTACTTAACATTCATTACTTTAGTCATCATTATGGGATAAGAGATTTTTACTAGATACCCCGGCTCAACTCCCGGATGAGTATCCATCTCAAATCCAACATTCATTAAAATAAGATATAGAGATTGTTACTAGATACTTTGCCTTAACTCACGAATGAGCATCCATCTCAACCCAACATTCATTCATTGGATAACTCATATATTCAAAGATGAGAATAGCCTTTCTACTAAGAATCCTCATATTGTGAGAAAGTCCTTTCACAACATGTCATTATCATTTATTAGTGTACAATTGAGAATAGACTTTCAATCAACACATCATCATTAACATAATCTTAGAAACTTCATTCATTCTTCATTCATGAGTGTGTGTATGTGAGAATAACCTTTCACATATATCATCATCATTCATAAGTGTTAATTGAGAATATGCTTTCAATCATAACACAATTGCATTCTAAACATGATCATAATACTATCATTGAAATCACACACATACTTCTCATCATGATCCTTCATGAAATTGCCCTCCAAGGCCATACATCAATCACAACCCAAACATCTAAGATACTATAATAGATAAGGGAATTAACATGATTCAATAACTAATTCAATATAAACATAAACAATTCAACATATTTTCATGATCACTCAATTCCCAATCACAATTCACAACTTAGGGTTTTGGGTTAGATATGGGTTCATAGAGTAAAATCATCTTAATTCACCATTAAAACATCAATTAAACCACGATTCATCACTTAAATGCCTTTTGAAAATGTTTGGAATTGAACCCATGCATAGATTGAAAACCCTAGGTTTTGGGGGGATTTTAGAGACTTGAAATCATCTTTGAAATTGGCTCCTTGAAAGAAACCAAGTCAAGGATGAAGACTACCATACCTTTAGGGAAGAAACTCCACGAAAATTTCTTGAAAAAGATGAGATCTTGAGCTTGAAATCTTGAATCCTTCTTCTCATATGGTGGTTTCTAGAGAGAGGATATTTGGGGAAGAGGGTGGTTTCTAATTTGTGATTTGAAATAATGATTTGAAAAAGAGATTATAATACTTTGAAAACCCTTAAAATACTTTAATTAACCAATAATAACCATCCATTAACTCAACTAACTTAAAAAGGAATTTACCATACCACCCCTCAATTTGGCCGAAATTGGACAACAAGAAGTGGTGACCTACGGACCGTAGGTGGGGTGACGCCGTGTCCTGCATGTCTGTGGTTTGGGTCTGAGGGTCACCATTTGGGACCTTGACCCACGGAGGCCACCCACGGGGTGGGGATGGACCTACGGGGTGTAGGTCCCATCCGTAGCTTCCAACATTTTTGACATATTTTTTGGTTTCTTGGGGTCTTGGGGGTTAGGCTTTAGGGTCCTCCTCAAGGACCCCTTAGTTGGTCCTCGTGGAGTCGTACCTTGACATTTAACCCCTAAACCCCTCAACCTAAGCTCGGGACATCATTTAACAACTCAAAACCCCATATAAAACTCAAAACAAAACCTTCTTAGGCTCTAGTTTCACTTACTAGTTTTACGGTTCGTTACATTATCTCCCCCCTTAGGAACATTCATCCTCGAATGACACTTTAAACACATTAAGGGATAATGACTCAAGACTAGCAGCCAATCATGCATGCAACATCAAAACAATGCACAAAACTAGGAGGAAACATCAACTCCATGCAACACAAGAAAGTAGGAACTACATCTACAAACTCATTATGCATGAAAACTTCAACACTCTTCATTTCATTGGAGGAATTACCTTCTCCAACTCAAATCATGCTCATCATAACATCATTAAGCAAATTATGCAATTTCTCTTAAAAGCACATTTAGGCATGTTCAACAATTCACCTCATGAAACATACAAAAACATACATGAAATTCAATTATTAAAAAATAATTATATGATTACACATACTAGTTGAACCAATTAAATATATATACATGTGTTTCTTTTTTATAATGATAATCAACATAAGAAGTCCATTGATATCGTGGAATTCCATGTGGAACATTATCCATATCTGAGTGTCACGACCCAGGGGTAACCCCTAGATGTAACATGGTGTACCTGACCCTGAATGGGTCGCATACAAGCCCTTAGCATAATCATAATATAAGATCATAGAAAGGTACGAGAAAATTTAAAACTTCTTTAAAACCATACAATCAAAAACATTTTCATAAACAAGCGGAAGTCTTTCTACAACTTTTTCTCAAACAATCTATTTAACTCTTGAATAAAATACTTGGGACGCAGCCCATAAAAATATCTAAAACATGAATAAATGACATAAAGGAAACATAATGGGTTTGTCTTCGAAGCTATGAGGACTCACCAATTCTTCAACTCTTCTTGCCTCTTGGAAACCTAGCATTCAAAAGAACACAATCTCCGAAACCCTACATTTGATTAGATTGTAGGCAATATGCATTAGTACAAAATGTACCAACTATGAAAGCTAGCACACAACATAAGAGCATCTCAAAATGGTTAGTCAACATAAGACATAAACATAAGAGACAATAACATAATCGTAGCATAATCTCCAACATAAGCATCATATAATCATAAGGCAACATAAGACATAATAAATGAGCACAAGAGATACATCATAATCATATAAGAATAAATTTAACTCTTAGTCATCTATACCACCCTAGCACCATTCTCAAGTAACCTCAAATGCGTACGTGTGCGAAGCATGAATAGCATCCTATAATACTACCCAAGCCAAGTACCCCTTTTTGGTCATCTTATTCATAGTCTATTTACATGGTCAAGTCTCTAAGATGTTATATACCATAAGGTCACCATACTTCTAAGTAACCTCAGGCACACTTGTGCAATGTATGAAAAACATCCCATACTACCCTTCACACTAAGCATAACCTTGAAGTCATCTTAGTCATACTCACCCTCCCTAGGCCTCATTATTAGCTTAACTCTCATGATTAAGGGAATCTCTCAACTTTAGTCAATTATAGCTAGGAGGGAAACTATAGCACAATCCTATCTCAAGAGTTCCTATTTGATAACCCTAAGACCTACTTGTGCAATGCATTCATAGCACCCCATATTACTATTCATGCTAAGTACCACTTTTAGGTCCCCATACTAGTACTTCTTGGTTTGGAACCTAGTTCCTCTCTTTAACTTTAGAACGCTAGGAGGTACTCTCTTAATGTAACAACTCGGAAATCTAGTAAGACCAACGTAGAGTCTAATGGAAACCAGTAGATGAAACTTGAGCCTGACATGTGAGTTTGAAGTTGGAAACTTGACTAAATGATGTAAAATGGTTTCCCAAGTTAGGTTGAGGATTTTAGAGGATAACGTCAAGATATGACTATAACGCCTGGAAACTAGTAAATTAAACTAGTGAGTTGTAGGACCTTTTTGTAAGAGTTTTGGAGTGTTGCATGAAGGTTATAACTCATATAAATGACTCCCGTACTTAGAATGACATAATTAGGGTTCAAACATTTGGGTACGACTACCCAAGGACCACCCAAGAGGTCCTTGAAGTGGACCCCAACACTGCCCAAAAAGCTGTCAAAACAACATGGTCCACGAGTGGAACTCACGGAGCATGAGTGGAGCCACGCCCCATAGATTGGGGTTATGGGTCAAGGCCTATTAAGGCCTGCAACTTAGATGCCCCAGTACCCATTCACAAACCCTATTGACGTCCCATGAACCCATCCACGGTCTGTGGATGGGTGATCTGTAGGTGCTGCCAGTTTACATCTTTTTAGTTTTAAGTTAGGTGTTTGGGAATTAATTAAGGGATTAATGAGGTTTAAGGGGAAGATTTCCTAGCTACTGTATCATGACCACGAGAGGCACCACGGTTCGTGGAGCCTCACGTGAAGGGCTTCTCGCTAGACTTAGAGCCTCATGAATTAGGTGGGACGTTACCTATCCAATTGAAGGTTTCTGAGTCATCTTTCCAACACCACCAAGTTTGCCCAATTCCGATTTCAGAGTAAAAAGTTATGCCCGAAATAGTGAAGCACTGTCAGACCCCAAAATGAAGAGTTGCAACCCAACCCACGGACTTGCAGGATGGGGTGTGAGTGAACCCACGGTCCGTGGGTCAAGGGGTGTGAACTGCACCTGCAATACTGTCAAAGACACGACCTTAGATAAGTCTTTTTAAGAAATTCCTTTTTGGTTAAGTTTTCATTAGGGGTTGGTTATTATGGGTTCATTTCACTAATATAAAGTGTTTTTTAAGGTACTGAAACACCTTTTAATTAATTATAACCCAAGAACCCAAATCAAATCCCCAAAAGACTTTCCCTCCAAAAAATCTTCTCTCTAGACTCCATTGATGAACAAAGGAAGAGATCAACCTAGGCCTTGAAGATGGAATCGTTTTCATAGGATTTTGATGGGAATCTACACCTAAGGTATGGAGGTTTTAATTCTTGGTTTGCTTTCATCAAGAAGCCCTTCAAATTGAGTTTTCCAACTCCCCAAATTTCTAGGTTTTCAATCAATAGCATGGGTCACTTTCTAAAAATGTTTCAATTATCCAATTGTGATTGTTTATGTTTAGATATGATGATTTGTGGGTCGATTTATGGTATATTTATGGTTTATGAACAAAATTCCCATATGACCCATGTTTTCCCCTTCTTTCTCAATTGTAAACCCCTGTATGGCCTGATTGATGAATGGAGGTTGATAATCTAATATGTTTACTTTGAATTAGTTATTGTATCATGATGTTACCCCAAGACCCCAAGGAAACCATGAGGCTACCCAAAATGGGGTGACCTACGGAAGGGGTCCACTCCCCGTAGATCAAGGTCCCCCAAAGCATGCCACAACCCCAAATGATGGATGACCAGGGTGGGGCATCGACCCATCCACGGTCTATGGATGGGGAGCCATCAATCACACCTATGTTTGCTGTCTTGGTTCGGCCAAGCTAGGGGTGGATTGGTCAATTCACCCCAAGTCTTTTTAAGTGTAAGGATAGTTATTTTGGGTTTATTAAAATATTTTAAGAGTATTAAAACATTAATAACCCTATTTTAGATTTCATTATTTAAATTCCCCAAATCAAACCTCCCCTTCCCTCCTAAAGTCTCTCTCTAGAAACCTCCATAGGAGGTGAAGATTTCAAGCCCTCAAGGTCAAATTCTTCAAGGTTTTCAAGTGCTTTTCGTGGGGAATCAATACCAAGGTATGGTGGTCATGATCCTTGTCTAAATTTTCATTCAAGGAGCCAAATACAAAGTGATTTCAAAGAATTAAAAATCTAGGGTTTTACTCAATCTCATGGATTCTTCCATCAAACGTTTTCAAATGGTTTCTAATGACAAATTGATTGTACTGGTGTTTAATTGATTATTTATGATGAAAATACTTTATGAACCCATGATTTCTCTCAATTTCTAAATTGTGCCTTATGAAGTGGATTTGTTGATCATGACTGAATGTTGATGAATTATGCCTAAATTGATTTAGATTGTTGAATTGTATCACTATTCATGCCTAATTCTAGTAATGAAAGGTTTGTTGGTGAAAGAGAATTCATGGCCTTGAAGGGGCAAGTTATGACCTAATTACATATTGAAGTAGAATTGTGCTTGAGCTATTGATCAACTTGAAAGGTGGAAGTGTTTAATTGCTTTATATATCGTGATCATGGTCTTGAGGCATAGTATGAGGAATTGAAGTACTATCATGATATTATACACATGAATGTAAATCCAATGAAGTTAGTGTGATTATGTATAGAAGACAATTGTGTTGTTGATAGTATATTCTCAATTGACACTCATCAATGATGATGATTGAATGTGAAGGATTTCTAAAATGTTATGTTGTATCTTGGGTTGGTGGGCTTAGATGCCCTTTTCTTGATAGATGAAAGTTATGTTGAATGTGATCTCTTGAATTGGTAGGCTTAGGCTTCCTCTTCTTGTATTGATAAATGTGATCATGAATGAAGTATCATGAATTGGTAGGCTAGGGCATCCTCTTCTTGAATGATGAATGAATCTTGACTTGGTAGGCTTAGGCATCCTCCAATTGAATAATGAATGTATCTTGACTTATTTTCTTAAAGATCATGAATCGGTAGGCCTAATGTTGGTAGGCCCTTCATAAATGACTAATGAATGTGTTGATGACTTAGAATTGGTAGACCTAATGTTGGTAGACTTTTCTTGAATGGATGAATGAATGTCTAGTGAGGTATTTTAGGCTATGTTTTGAATCGGTAGACCTAGTGGTGGTGGCCCTTCATGATGAGTCTAGAACCCAATGTGAATGTTTAACTTTGAAGTGGTAGACATAATGGTTGTGGCCTCCTTCTTGTGTGAGATGATGAACCTTGAAACGGTAGACCTAATGGTGGTGGCCCTTTCTAGGAAGATCAATGAGTTATCCTTAATATACCTTGAATCAGTAGAGATAATGGTGGTGACCTTTCATATGTATGTGCTTTGAGTCGGTTGGCCTAATGTTGGTGGCCCTCTCAAGTACAATGTTGTAATGTGATTGAAATACTCTATGGGAATGTAGGATAAGCATCGAGGGGATATGGTAAGATGGAAACTCTCCCAACGTTAGGCTAGGGTTCCAATGAACATCTTTCTATCCCATAACTATGTGCCCACATAGGATATTAGCTAGCAGATTCCATCTGTGCTAATGTTACCGTTCTACCTTAGGCAAGTAGAACACCTTTTACGGTGTGGGGTTACATGACACCGGATTCCATGTCTAGCCTACATGGTCTATGTCGGTTAAACGCTTATTCCCATTATGTGATATGTGCATTATGGTTTCTTGAGGAGTTCTACAAAGTGTGGGTGGTAGTATGAGATGCCATCCATACATTGCACGAGTAGGCTTTGACAGGGTCATAGTGAATTCTCTATGTTTTAATGATTATTGTTTGAATGTCCTCCTAGGAAGAAGTTAAGGAGAATGTTCATCTAGTGTCAAATTGAACGAAGGTGTTCTTAATGTAATGAAGTTAATGAAGAATGTTGACTTATATGTTTAATGTGAAGATGCATGCTATACTTGGATTGTATTATGAGTTACTTCCTTGTTATGACTTGTTGAGTATGAATGTGCCTTGTCTATGGTGACTTCAAAGGCGTACTTAGTGTGAGTAGTAGTATGGTATGCTACTTGCATATTACACAAGTATGACTTAGAGTTGTCTTAGATGTTGGTTTTAATGTGATGATGTGACTTATGTAATGTTTATGTCTCTTATATGCTTTATTGTGTAAAGGTGACCTTGAGGTGGTACTTTGGTGTGGATGTTGGTATGGGACCCTATCCATACATTGCACAAACTATAGCTTGAAGGTTACTTGAGGTGAAGGCTTAATGTGAAGGTAAAGGTTTACATGATGATTATATGCTAATGTGGTTGAAATGACTTGTATGTTGGTTGTGGTTGAATATTAGGCCTCTTATGTTTATGTTCATGAAGGTTTTATCAAAATGGCATATATCATGACTAGCAAAGAAAATGTCCGTTTTAAGCATGATTTTTGCATGGCTTCCATACTTAGTACATCTAATGTGCTAACCCATATTTCTTCTCCCTTTTTACCAAAGTGTAGGGTTTTGAGATATTGGTGTTCTATGCTTGAGGAGTAGCTTTCTAAGGTGCTTGAAGATGAAGACTTGGTTAGGCCTCATAGTTTCGATGACAAAAACCACCTTGTTCCTTTATGTCTTTTAGTTTATGTTAAAGCTTTTGTATGGGCTTAGTCCCAATGTTGTATTCAAAGTATTAGATGGTTTGAGACATAGTATATAAAGTATAGAAAGTCTTCTGCTTTCTTTTTAAATGAAAATGTCTTCAATTGTAAAGAAAGTTTAAAATTGTTCTCTATTTTCCTATTTTCTTATGTTCAAGAATGCTATGAGGATTGTATGAGATCCCTTTGGGGTCCAGTATGCCATGTTGCATACGGGGTGTACCCTCAAATCATGACAAATATGGTATCAGAGCACAATATTTTGGAATGGTCATAGGTTGTCTCAAACCACATCTAGAAGAGTCTTGTTCATAATGTGAAGCGCTCCACATTATGAATAGGAGGCTATTGGGTGTTAAGAAAGTTTCACTTCTTCATTCTTCAAATCGTGCCATAGAGTTTAGCTCTATAATATTTCTCTCTTGTTCCTTATCCGATTGTCACTAGGGTTTGACCAGTTGAGTTAGAAGATGTGAGGGAGGAATGTTGGTTGTGATGCCAACTATGGTCATGTGACTTAATAGATGTGAGATGAAAGATTTTAATGTTGACTTTAGTGTGAATGGGTAGCATGTTGAATAGTAAGGTTGTTGAGAGTTCTGATATCCTTACCTTCTCCTTTATATGCCTATTCAAGCCTAAGACAAAGAGTTCCTTTTTGGCTTGTTTCATGTTTTTGGAGTCATGTGTGATATTGTGTTTCCATGGTCTCCATATGTTGTGCATGTTCTTAATGAGTTTATGTTTGAATGAGAAAATGAACTTTCATAAATTATGTTCCTCATGTTAATGTGAATTTGGTATGAGTTACTTACATGCTTCATGAGGTTAAATGTTGAACATGCCTAAATGTGCTTTTGAGTGAAATTGCATAATGTGCTTAATGAGGTTATGATGATCGTGATTTGAGTTGGAGAAGGAAGTTCCTCCAATGAAATGAGAAATGTGAAGTTTTGTTGCATAATGAGTTTGTAGAAGTAGTTCCTACCTTCTTGTTGTGTTCTGAGCTTATTAATGTGGAGTTGATGTTTCCTCCTAGTTTGTGCATTGTATATGATGTTGCATGCATGATGGGCAACTAGTCTTGAGTCGTTAACCCCTTAATATGTTTAAAGTGTCATTTGAGGATGAATGTTTCTAAGTGGGGGATAATGTAACGACCCGTAAATCGAATAAGTGAAACTAAAGCCTAAAACTAGTGAGTGTGTGAGGTTGTCATGAGGTTTGAGGTTGTTTTATGTTGTCCCGAGCTATGGTTGAGGGGTTAAACGTCAAGGTACGACCCCCCAAGGACCACCCTAAGGATCCTTGAGGAGGACCCTAAGTCTAAACCCCAAGAACCCAAGGAAACCATGAAACTGCCCAGAATGGAGTGACCTACGGAAGGGGTCCACGCACCGTAGGTCTATCCACACCCCGTGGATGGTCTCCGTAGGTCAAGGGCCCCCAAAGTATGCCACAGCCCTGAATGATGGATGACCAAGACGGGGTGTCAACCCATCCACGGTCTGTGGATGCGGAGTCGTCAATCACACCTATGTTTGCTGTCTTGGTTCGGCCAAGCTAGGGGTGGATTGGTAAATTCACACCAAGTCTTTTTAAGTGTATGGACGGTTATTTTGGGTTTATTAACATATTTTATGAGTATTAAGACATTAAAAACCCTATTTTATATTTCATTATTCAAATTCCCCAAACCAAAACCTCCCCTCCCCTCCTAAAGTCTCTCTTTAGAAACATCCATTTAAGGTGAAGACTTCAAGATCTCAAGGTCAAATTCTTCAAGGTTTTAAAGTGATTTTCGTGGGGAATCTATACCAAGGTATGGTGGTCTTGATCCTTTTCAAACTTTTCATTCTAGGAGACAAATCCAAAGTGATTTCCAAGTATGAAAAATCTAGGGTTTTACTCAATATCATGGGTTCTTCCATCAAACATTTTCAAATAGTTTCTAATGAAAAATTATGATTGTATTGGTGTTTAATTGATGATTTATGATGAAAATACTCTATGAACCCATGATTTCTCTCAATTCCTAAATTGTGCCTTATGAATTGGGTTTGTTGATCATGAATGAATGTTGATGGATTATGCCTAAATTGATTTAGATTGTTGAATTGTATCACTATTCATGCCTAATTGTTGTAATGAAAGGTTTTTTGGTGAAAGTGAATTCATGGCCTTGAAGGGGTAAGTTAAGACCTAAATACATGTTTAAGTAGAATTGTGCTTGAGCTATTGATCCACTTGAATGGTGGAAGTGTTTAATTGCTTTATATATTGTGATCATGGCCTTGAAGGCATAGTATGAGGAATTGAAGTACTATCATGATATTGTATACATGAATGTAAATCCAATGAAGTTAATGTGATTATGTATATAAGACAAATGTGTTGGTTATAGTGTATTCTCAAATGACATTCATGAATGATGATGATTGAATGTGAAGGGTTTCTATAATGTAATGATGTATCTTGGATTGGTGGGCTTAGATGCCCTCTTCTTGACATATGAAAGTTATGTTGAATGTGATCTTTTGAATTGGTAGGCTTAGGCATCCTTTTCTTGTATTGATGAATGTGATCATGAATGAAGTATCTAGAATTGGTAGGCTAGGGCATACTCTTCTTGAATGATGAATGAATCTTGACTTGGTATGCTTAGGATTCCTCCTCTTGAATAATGAATGTATCTTGACTTAATGTCTTAATGATCATGAATCGGTAGGCCTAATGTTGGTAGCCCTTTCATAAAAGACTAATGAATGTGTTTATGACTTAGAATTGGTAGACCTAATGTTGGTAGCCTTTTCTTGAATGAATGAATGTCTAGAATTGGTAGACCTAATGTTGGTAGCCTTTCTATGAATGACAAATGAAGTATTTTAGACTATGTCTTGAACCGGTAGACCTAGTGGTGGTGGCCCTTCATGATGAGTATATAACCAAATATGAATGTTAAACCTTGAAGCGGTAGACCTAATGGTGGTTTCCTCCTTCTTGTGTGAGATGATGAACTTTGAAATGGTAGATTTGATAGAGGTAGTGTTGTGATTGACCTCAATGCTAATGGTGATCCCGAAGGTTCAACAAATGAATGAAGCTATGATCGTACCCGGATATAATGGTGGTGGCCCTTTCTAGAAAGTTCAATGAGCTATCCTTAATATACCTTGAATCGGTAGACCTAATAGTGGTGCCCTTTATGTGTATGTGCTTTCAGTCGGTAGGCCTAATGTTGGTGGCCCTCTCAAGTACAATATTGTAATGTGATTGAAATACTCTATGGGAGTGTAGGCTAAGAAACTGAGTGGATATAGTAAGATGGAAACTCTCCCAACGTTGAGCTAGGGTTCTAATAAACATCTTCCTATCCCATAACTATGTGCCCACATAGGATATTAGCTAGCAGATTCCATCCGAGCAAATGTTACCGTTCTACCTTAGGAAGTAGAACACCTTTTATGGTGTGAGGTTGCATGACATCGGATTCCATGTCTAGCTTGCATGGTCTATGTCGGTTGAACGCTTATTCCCATCATGTGATATGTGCATTATGGTTTCTTAAGGAGTTCTACAAAGTGTGGGTGGTAGTATGGGATGCCATTCATGCATTGCACGAGTAGGCTTTGAGAGGGTCATAGTGAGTTTTCTAAGTCGTAATGACTATTGTTTGAATGTCCTCCTAGGAAGAAGTTAAGAAGAATGTTGATCTAATATTAAAATGAACGAAGGTGCTCTTAATTTAATGAAGTTAATGAAGAATGTTGACTTATATGTTTAATGTGAAGATGAATGCCATACTTGGATTGTATTATGAGTTACTTCCTTGTTATGACTTGTTGATTATGAATGTGCCTTGACTATGGTGACTTCAGTGGAGTATTTAATGTGAGTAGTAGTATGGGATGCTACTTGCACATGCACAAGTATGACTTAGAGTTGTCTTAGATGTTGGTTTTAATGTGATGATGTGGCTTATGTAATGTTTATGTCTCTTATATGCTTTATTGTGTAAAGGTGGAAAGGTTGAATAGTAAGTTCACTTTTGATGACCTTAAGGTGGTACTTTGGTGTGGATGGTTGTATGGAACGCTATCCATACATTGCACAAATTATAACTTGAAGGTTACTTGAGGTGAAGGCTTAATGTGAAGGTAAAGGTTTACATGATAATTTTATGCTAATGGTGTTGAAATGACTTCTATGTTGGTTGTGGTTGAATATTATGCCTCTTATGTTTATGTTCATAAAGGTTTTATCAAAATGGCATATATCATGACTAGCAAAGAAAATGTCCGTTTTAAGCATGATTTTTGCATGGCTTCCATACTTAGTACATCTAATGTGCTAACCCATATTTCTTCTCCCTTTTTACCAAAGTGTAGGGTTTTGAGATATTGGTGTTCTATGCTTGAGAAGTAGGTTTCTAAGGTGCTTGAAGATGAAGACTTGGTGAGTCCTCATAGTTTCGAGGACAAAACCCACTTTGTTCCTCTATGTCTTTTAGTTTATGTTAAAGCTTTTGTATGGGCTAAGTCCCAATGTTGTATTCAAAGTATTAGATGCTTTGAGACATAGTATATAAAGTCTAGAAAGTCTTCTGCTTGCTTTTTAAATGAAAATGTCTTCGATTGTAAAGAAAGTTTTAACTTTTTCTCTATTTTCCTATGTTCTTATGTTCAAGAATGCTATGAGGCTTGTATGAGACCCCTTCGGGGTCGAGTACACCATGTTGCATCCGCGGTGTACCCTCAGGTCATGACAGTTATGCATTGGTTCTCAGCATCCTCAAGTCCTTTAACTTTGGGCGATCCATCTTGTCATCGCGGAACTGATCGGCGATTCACCGATTGCCCATTTCTATCACCGACTTGGTTTCATCCCTCAAAGCTGGCACGCTGGAACTTTAGGCTATTGGAAGAGCCACTCGGCGGTTTGCCGAGTGGTCTTGGCAATCACCAGGATTGCTCTTCTCAACTTCTTCAGCTCGTTTAGTCCACATACCTAAACATCAAGGCTTTAACAATATTTTATAGCATAATTTAGGCATTTGAGGAAACTAAAACTATCAAAACAAAGCCTTAAATGAGTCCAAATCTCAGACTCATCAATACTCCCAACTTAAACATTTGCTTGTCCTCAAGTAAAACTCAAGATCAATAGTTCAATGAGGATGTCTACACATAGTGCTGCATAAGACTCAATACAAATGCACAAAACAAAGTTCAAATTACTCATACAATGATCAATTGTGCACTCAAGGATTCAAGTTGTGACTCACCATTATCAAAGATGCTCAAGTTCACAATAGTTTCTTCAAATGCAAGTTCAAGCTCAACAAAGGTACTCAAATGCCCTCACAACAAAGATGATTCCATATTCACACAAAATTTCTCAACAATTTAATGTCCCGGAATCACATACAACTGTCAGACTCACAAAGATGAACACATGCATGACTTCACCCATAGGGTTGTCCTTATTTTCCGATCAACATTCCTTTTAGCTGACTCAAGATCACAAAGGTCTTTTCAAGGCTTGTAACGGAGCTGAGAGTAAAGGTATGGTCATTTAGACTTAGTGGCTTCTACCTCAATGGAGTATGGTCTGAACATCACTTTCCTCCTTTTCTTAATCATTTCAGACATGGTCATAATCCACCCCATTATTCAACTTCATATGAACCACCAAATACCCTATTTCTTTTGCAATTTTCACTACTTTATTTCACAACTTTTTCAATCTTTTTCTTTTCTTTCTTCTTTTTCTATTCCTTTTCAAAGGAGTGGAACGAAAGCAGACAAGTGAAGACCAAAAGAGACAGGCTTTTTTCTCTTTTTTTTTCCATGAAGGGTTTCCATCTTTCTCAAATCAATCACAGAAAGGGGGATTTCTCACACTTATTGACTTTCCTTCTCTTTTGGGGGGGGGCGCCCCCCCCC
>JAJOOR010014055.1:0-24637 GCA_036250505.1 Solanum acaule | reverse complement strand
GTGATTTAGCAAATATGTGTTGATATTATTGTTGGGTCTTGCTTGCTGATAGGTTAAATGTAGTTTAATGGTGATTTCACCTAGTGGTTGTGGTTTAATCTAATGGGTTTGTAGTTGCAAATACAAAGTCACCCATGTGTTTTCGGCTTGCCCGAGAGGGAGGTCGCGAAACCAAGACCACTAGACTGATGGTCTAAGGAGTGGGTCGACATGAGGTTCAGCCCGAGAGGGTGAGCCCTAGTCCCATATCCTAACACTCAGCTCGAGAGAGTGAGTGGGGTAAGGCGTAGGCTGGCCTTCATGCAGCAAATGGGTGTCTGAGAAGAACACATTTGAAACGGGGTAAGTTGCCCGAGAGGGAACTTATTTCCATATAAAGCTTAGTCTAGTCACTATTATCTTGCAAATTTCCTATCGAAAGCATGTACCCAACTATTTATCTCAACTTGTATTGCGGTCACACCCCAAGAACTCTTCCTCATACTTGATTTTCTTGTAATTTTTGTTGTTTTTACTACTTGTGACAAAACCCCCAATTGATATTTGACACTTTTGTGTCACCCTCTTTGATTTACAATGTTTTTAATCGATAAATGTCTTTAGCTACGACTAATTAGAACTAAATTTTATTTTTCTATTAATTCTCGAAACCAAACCCTTGGGACACGACCCCAACCTTTAGTTGGGTTACTATATTATCGACGATCGTAGACACTCGTACCGTAGGTTAGTGTTGGTCACGATAAGCATCAGATCAAAAGCCACATATTTCTCTACAAGCTACAAGTTCAAGAACGATCATGATCAAGACCACCAGATTCAAGATCAAGCTCGAAGCCCTTGAATTCAACTAGAAGTCCAGATCAAGATAAAATTCAAGTTCAAGCACGATCAAGATCAAGATCAAGATAAAGTTCAAGTTCAAGATCAAGATCGAGATATGGTTCAAGTTCAAGAAGTCAAGATCAAGATAAGATAAAGTTCAAGATCAATACCAAGTTCAAGTTCAAGATCTAGAGCCCTTGAATTTATATTTGAAAAGGCGAATTCAGAGAAATCATAGAGATTGTAATACTCACACTTTAAATCAATAAAACGATTGTTGTGATATTTTTTCATTCTTGATTATTGTTTTCTCGACACGAATTTTATTGTCTACAAATTTTGGCACGCCCAGTGGGACAATTGCTACCTCTCATCTCAACTTTTCAAGCATTAAAGAATATCGAGATGACTTCCATGAAGATCAACTCTCTGCCTTTAAGGCCACTAGCTCCAAGTTCTCTACTGAAGTTGAAGGAATTATTGGTGTTACCTTTGGAAGTTTCGGAGCTGTTACGATGAGCAAGGCTGTTACGCTAGGACAACAAACACTTCAAGTATCATCCACCTCAACTCCAGTTTTTGGGTCTTCGACTCCAAAAGGATTAAGTTCCTCCACAAATTATTTAGAAGGAAGAAGCAGTGTTGCTAAGAAGATCAAGAAGACCTTAGCTCTACTTGAGCAATCTGGATCTAAGAACTCTACCACAAAGGAGAACTATGATTCAACCAATGAATCCTCTCTACATGCTTCACGCAATGTGACTCCCCTGAAGATCAACTTATGCGACAATTCATGCTACTCTCCTACATCTCCAATGATCATGCAAACGATGGTGACTGTTGCTTCTTCCCCTGAGGAACAACTTGCAAATCTGACGAAGTTGGTTGAAGGATTGACAAAGCATGTACAACACCAAGAGTCTCGAATAGATAAGTGGATGGATAGGATGGAAGGACTTTTAGATGGAGAAGCGAGTCATGCACCTGAAAAGTGTGTTAAAGTTTAAGAGAACGAAGATCCTGCGAAGAAAGCGCCATTTCTTAATAAGATGCCAGTTTCTTCTGAAGGAATAATCTCACTCGATCGCTTGAAGGAGTTCATTGAAGGCACAATCAAAGATAAGTACGAAGTCTCCACCGAGTCTTCTCATATGTATGCCAAGTCATACACTACAAGAATTGATAACTTTAAAATGCCTGCTGGTTATTAACCTCCCAAATTTTAACAATTTGAGGGTAAAGGAAATCTGAAGCAAAATGTTACACACTTTGTGGAGACATGTAATAATGCTAGAACATATGGAGACCATCTTGTCAAGCAGTTTTTTCATTCTCTAAAAGGAAATGCCTTGGTACACGGACCTCGAGCCTAATTATATCAATAGTTAGGAGCAACTAGAGCACGAGTTTCTCAATCGGTTTTATATCACAAGGCGTATGGTAAGCATGGTAGAACTCACAACTACTTGCCAAAGAAAGGATGAACCGGCTATAGATTTAATAAATCGATAAAGGAACGCAACCCTGAATTGCAAGGATAGTTTTAGTGAAGCTTCTGCGATAGAAATGTGTATCCAAGAGATGCACCGGAAGCTTCTTTACATCTTACAAGGAATAAAACCAAAATACTTCGAAGATCTAGCTACTCGCTCTAATGATATGGAGTTGGGCATGCCCTCTGCTGGAAAAGATATGATGTTTGTCCATGATCCTCACAAAGGAAGGGACAAGCAGGAACCCAAGAGATGAAGCAAATTCGTGCCCAAAAATGACAACAAAGAATCCATGAATGTTAATATGTCACCTTTGAAGTTCACTACAAAGGAAGGCAAGAAGCAAAGTGTGAGAATGACTTTCCAAGCGCATTTGAACCAAAAGTCAATCCTAAGGGAAATGTGAGAAAAGAAATATCCGTTCTTGGATTCTGTCATTTCTGATATTTTTGATGAGTTGCTTGAGTTAAAGCTTATTGAGTTGCCAGAGATGAAGCGACCTGATGAAGCTGGAAAAACCGATGACCCAAATTATTGCAAGTTTCATAGACTTATGAGTCACCCTCTTGAAAAATATTTTGTCTTCAAGGATATAGTGATGTGATTGGTTAGAGAAAAGTAGATTGTCCTTGATGATGAGAAAGCTAGTTCTAACTAAATCTCCACCACATTCGGCTTACTCGATCCGGTTCAAATATGTATCTTTGAAAAGCATGAAGAAGATTCATTGGAGCAAGAAAAATTTCAAGTTGATATAAATGATGATGAAGGTTGGATTCTTGTGACTAAGCGAAGACGCACCAAGTCAAGCTTACGAAAAGAATCATTTGAGCAACCAATTAGAAGGAAGATGGTGAAGAAACTGGAGAAGAAGAAATCAATCAAGCGCCCAAAGAAGGCAAAGGTTGAAGTGCATCACTACCAGAAACCCCAACATCCTGTGACTCTAGAGGAATTCTTACCAAGTTGGTTCTGCACAAAGTCTACCCAAGACAATGTCGAGGTATCATGTTTTAATGGTGATAAAGAAGAAACAATTAAGGTGTCTCCTACTGAAAAAGAAGAAACAACGAGCGAATCCTCACCAAAAGTGTCTCCTAGTGACGAAGAAGAAGCAACGAGGGAAATCTCATCAATGATGTATCCTTCGTCTTCTGGAAAAACCTATTGAACCTTCTTCCCAAGAAGCACATGCATGTGATACAAAAATCACATTTACTATCACGACCCGAGTCTACACCCTGGACGTGGCCGGCACTCAAGAACCATTGTTGGTCCCCAAGCGAACCCTCATCCTGGCTGACTACAAGCGGAAGACTAACTTAAGCATGCAAAAGCTTAAAAAACTGAATAAAAATAAATTATTCAACTCGCCATAAAATAGGCAACTTAAGTCTTTAAAATATTTAATAAAATAAATAAATAATACATACTTCTCAACTATATTGACTATCTATGAAGCCTCTAACTGATAAAGATGGAAGTTGGGACAAGACCTACGACATCCTAACAACTGATATAACTGAAAGGTAAATGAAATCCTCCAGAAGCAAGGAGGCTCGGCATAGCTAACTCGAACTCTCAGATGTATCAACGAAGCTCCTGTTGATGATCTTGAATACCTGTGTCTGCATCATGAGAAGATGCAGGCCAAATGGCTCAGTACGTGGAACGTACGAGCATGTAAGAGGAATTCTAAAGCATAAACTTAAGCTTGAACTTTGATAAAAAGGAAACATACTTACCTCTTCTCAAACTTACTTAACTCAAGGAATACTCAAAACTACTCAACTTACTCAACTCAGAAGTATTCAAGGATAAGATACTCAATTCAAAGAATATGATATTCGACTCTGGGTACTCAACTCTGGATACTCAACTCAATATACAGCAACAATACACATGCAATATATGGAAAGCTTTATAAAACAGTAAAACAACTTAGTTCGTTAAAGAAAATGCAATAACAAACTCAACTTTACTGATATAATAAAGTAATCTAGTTTCTGTGGGAGATTCTCTAATCGACAACCATCACTATGAGCTTAAGTGATGGTACAACGTTTTACCTCACGTTGCCAAGGACCGTCCTATACCTTGCCATCAGTATAGAACCTGAACTACTAAGTGAATTCACTAGTCTATGCTAAAAAGCACTAAGGAATCATCTAAAAAGTATGATCCTTTTTCTGCTCATGATGGCTACATGGTTTATGGAGACTTGAGTTATCTGAACTCGCATCCCCATATAGGTGTTCAATACTACTCCCAAAATATACTTAGCTCATATGTTTTAAAAAAACATACTTCTTTCTGTGATTTGAGATTAGTGCTCAAAAACTTAGCTCAAAAGCTATCTTGGAAATCTCAGTTTCCTCTCTTGCTTCATTTAGAAAGCAATTACTCTTTTTTGAAAACTAGCCCGAAAGCTCTTTGGAAATCTCAGTTTCCATTCTTATTTAAATGTGAAAACATGTTAAATCTCCTTGGGAATACATAGTCCCCATATACTTTTTGAAGAAAAGAACTTCAACTTTACTCTTTACTGAACTCAAAACATAAGTCTTAAAACAAAGTTAAAACATTTGTAAAAGACTTCTTAAAATGTGGTTCATGCCGAATTATGGACGTGAACGACTCAATGCAAGGTTTTCAATAACCATAGATAGAACTCAATACTTGGAACTCAAGAACTTCAATGATACTACTCACTTCAAGAATGCTCAACTCAGAGGGTTCATGCGGAATTATGAACATGAACTACTCAACTCAAGGACTCAAAGATACTTTTCATCTCAAGACTGCTCAATCGATAGGGTTCATGCAGAATTATGGACATGAATAACCCAACTCAAGGACTTCATGGGTAATATGTAATAGTCCCATGATTAGGAATATAACCTCAAATGGGTTAGAAACTCAATACTTAAGACTTAGGACATGAAGATATTGCTCCTCTCATAGATACTCAACTTCTGGAGTTCATGTGGAATTTATGGGCATGAACGACTTGACTCGTAGGTCTACATAACATTATGGAACTCATATATACTACTCTTCTCATTCTCTTACTTACTTCCTCATAACTTATTTCAAATCAATAGTTGATCTCAAAGGGTTCACAATCGAACTCAAAGGCTTTCTTGAACTTCTACTCTTAACTCTCTCTTGAATGTGAATTATGAATTCAAGAGTCATGGTTCATTAGGTGAAGAATCTAGGTGATAGTGTTGACTCATGAATACATTCTCCTCACTCTCATTCTCACTTACTTGAGTCTTGAAACAAGTTATTAGAAATTGTAGAAGACTCATCAGAAGGACTAAAAGGGACTTTCTCAAAATGATCGGAAGAACTCTCAAGACTTAACTTTACCTTGAATTTGAATTATGAATTCAAGGATATGATCATGTTATGAATGATTCCTAGGTGTTTGGAAGTATTTTAAAGTGATTAGAATCAAAGGGAGTAAATGTATACTTAAAAGGGGCTCAAACGGGACAACCGACGGAAAATGAGTGGGGGAAGGCGACCCTGGCTCGTTTCGGGCGTGGGGCGCCAGACCCTAACTTCAGAGACTACAGGGGCGCCGCCCCAGCCCCTTGGGCGCATCTGGGGCATGCCCCAGCCTCTCCCCAGGCCAAGTTCGACGAATTTCGCCTCTCATTTTCTAATCCTAAATCACTTTTAATCAATTTATTTTCTCAAGTTTTCCTTAGATTCGATCACCCAACCTAAGTACACACTAATCCACTCAAAACAATCACTTTAATCTCAAGATATCATCAAAATCCCAACAAAACAAGATTTAGAATGAACTTCAAGAACACCTATCAAGAACTTAAATCCTTCAACTTTTTGACAATGAAACTTCGCTGAAAATAATATGTTTGGCATGTGGGTGAACAAACCCAACACTATGGAAGCTTACATACCTCTTAGGGATCAAACCCATGGCGACAATCCGCAACAACTTTCAAGAATTTTGATAAACACTTCGATCCTTTCTCTTTTCTCTTCTTCTTTTCTCTTCTTCTTTTCTCTTCTTGAACTGTCAACTAAAACCCTAGGCATAAAGTAGGATTATAAAACTGAACCTGATCATATTATACCCCTAAAATATTACTAAAAATGAATTAAATCTGATTGGGTAAGGAAAAGACCAAAATACCCCTCTAAAATCCGATTTCGACTTTCCTTATCTAGACAGCCCAACTTTGAATGGACATATCTCCCTCATACGAACTCGAAACCGAGAAAACTCAGCGGCATTGGAAAGATAATTCAAAGATATTTCCTACGGTATATGGTAGCACACCTAACTCATCCTGAGATATGAGTTATGGTCATTTGAAGTTGACTCAAAACTCATACTTAGCTTAACTTGTAAAATTTCAGATTTTACTATTTCCAATTTAATTCTTTTTGGAACTCAAGGTGCTACATCTAGTGACCTTAACACTTAATAAATTTTAAGTTCCTCGGTAAAATCCTACTCACAACAAAGGATGGTTTGAGCCTTAGCTCAAAAAAATTTCGGGGTGTTACATTTATAGATAATGATCTTCTATTTGGTGAAACACTACAAAATCGTCCTTTGTATATGATGGTTCACGTGCTCGAGAAGAAGATAAATAGAATCTTAATAGATGAAGGATCTGGAGCCAACATTCTACCTATCCACACATTGAAGGAGCTCGGCATCACAACTGAAGAACTTAGTGAAAGTTGTTTGTTGATACAAGGATTCAATCAAGGGGGACAGAGGTCCATAGGCTCTATTAAATTCGAAATCCACATGGAATATTTGTGATCAAGCGCATGGATGCACGTGATTGATGTAAATACTTCATACAATATACTACTTGGTAGGACTTGGGTATGTGGGAATAGAATTGTCTCATCTTTTTACTGTCAATGTTTGAAGTATCTTCAAGGTGGGACTGAAAGGAAGATTGTTGCTGATGATAATCATTTCACCAAAGTTGAGACACATTTTACCAATGCAAAATTCTATTTGAAGGGTTATGTTGTTAAAGGGGCAAAATCTAATGATGTCAAATCAATCAAGTCTGATAGGATCACAAGCAAAAGAATTGATGCGGCTGTCGGAAAGGTAAAAGTTGACACTAAAGAATTTTGTCTCATTCTTAATGAAGGGAAGATCATGTCTTCGAAGAAGAAGCTGACTTCTTGACTTCGCTATGTTCCAAAAGTATAGAAAGAAGAAGGTCAATCATCTAACCTTCAAGAAAATGCATCAAGAGGTCTAATCTTCCTATCAGATGGATCGATGCAATAAACTTGTCTTTGAAGTTGTCAGGAAAGACAATCACTCAAAATCAAGTGTGAGATGTGGCACTCCCTACGAAACGCACAAAAGAAGGTTTTGATCCTAATGCTTACAGGTTATTTGTGAAGGTTGGATACAACCCTAATGAGCCATCAATGTTAGGAAAACTCCCATCATAAGATAAAAGTAGGTAAGCACGTAAAGGCCCAGGCTATAGCCAACAACCGCCAGTTCGCATCTCCATAAAAAGGGCCAGAAATAACTACATCATTGTAGAAGATGAGTCTGCTTCTTCCAATAAAAGGCCTTTCGTCTTTGATCGACCTGGAAAATCAACTACAAGAACTTTTGTATTTGAGAGTTTAGATCCATTGAATAAAGAGAATAACAAGCATCGAGAAGTTACCTAAGAGTGATAACGCTTGCTTCACATATGATCCAAAAGGATTTCAAAAGTTTGATTCCTTCTAGGATGAGGCAACGAGTGAAACTTATGGTTTCGTGTAAAGATGAACTCTAGGCAAAATCTCACATTGTGGTTTACACCAAGGAGCATGAGAAAGATGAAGAAAGTGTAGGCTCCTCATATCAGGTTATGATCCAAAATGAAGATTGATGAAGAGTTAGAAGATATTGTCTGGTGTTGTCATAAATATGTCAAAAACAACGATCCTCTAGAAGAGGAAGATGTTGCAGATGCTTCACCAGAACTTGAAGAAGGAGTGAAGACCACAATAGATCCTTTAAAGGAAGTTAACCTTGGCACTGATGAAAACCCAAGGTCAACTTACTTGAGTGCCTTTCTAGAATTTGATGGAGAAATCGCTTATATGAATATACTCAAAGAATATAGGGATGTCTTCACATGGAGTTATAAAGAAATGCCTAGCTTGAATCCTAAAGTAGCGGTTCATCAGTTGGCAGTCAAAATTGGTTCTCGTCCTGTTAAGCAAGCCCAAAGACGTTTTAGGCCAGACTTGGTTCCATTGATAGAAAATGAAGTTAGCAAACTGATTGAGGCAGGCTTTATTCATCAGGTAAAATATCCTACATGGATTTCAAGTATTGTTCGTGTGATGGAGAAGAATGGTCAAATTTGAGTTTGTGTTGACTTCAGAGATCTCAGTAATGCATGCCCTAAAGATGAGTTACCTCTTTCCATTCTGGAGTTGATGATCGATGCCACCACTAGTTATGAGGCAATGTCTTTTATAGAGGGTTGTTCCGGCTATAATCAAATTCGCATGGCACCAAAAGATGATCAACTCACTGCATTTCACACACCTAAGGGTATTTATTGCTACAAAGTGATGCCATTTGGTTTAAAAAATGTTGGTGCCACATATCAAAGGGCTATGCAAAATATATTTGATGACTTGCTTCATAAAAATGTTGAATTCTACATTGATGACTTGGTGGTAAAGTAAAGAAAGAAGAGCGATCATTTGAAAGATTTAAGAATGGTGTTTGAGTTGCTCCGAAGATATCAACTAAGGATGAATCCATTGAAGTGTGCCTTCGGAGTTACTTCTGGCAAGTTCCTTGGCTTCATTGACAGACATCAAGGAATTGAAATTGACCAAGCCAAAGTTGATGCAATTTTGAAGATGCCCGAGCCTTGAAATATTCCTGATTTAAAAAGTCTCTAAGGAAAGCTAGCCTACTTGAGGAGGTTCATCTCAAATCTAGCGGGAAGATTCCAACCATTTGGTCATCTCATGAAGAAAGGTTCTTCTTTCAATTGGGACCAATTATGTAGCTATGCTTTTAAAACTATCAAACTGTATCTAGAGAAACCTCCAGTTATGGCAGCCCCTATACCTGGAAAACCATTAATACTCTACATTGCGGCATAACAAAGGTCCGTATGAGCCCTGTTAGCTAAAAAGAATAGTGAAGGTAAAGAAAACTCCCTTTACTACTTAAGCAGAACAATGACGCCAAATGAGCTGAACTATTCGCCAATTGAAAAATTGTTCTTAGCGCTAGTCTTCTCAATTCAAAAGAAGAAGCATTATTTGCAAGCTCATGGTGTTCGCCTTATTTCTAAAGCAAATCCCATCAAGTTTGTTATGTTGAAACATGTCCTTAGTTACCTACTAGCAAGGTGTTAACTCAAATTCCAACAGTTTGAGATCATGTACATCCCTCAAAAAGTTGTGAAAGGATAAGCATTAGCAGATTTTTGGCAGACCACCTGATACCAAATGATTTGGAGTTAACTGATTAACCTCCTGATGAAGATAAGATGTCTATTGAAATTCAACCCCCTTGGAAATTGTACTTTGATGGAGCCTCACATCGTGGTTAAGCTGGCGCTGGCGTGGTGTTCATCACTTTACAAGAAGAGATTCTACCATTCTCCTTTACTTTGAAGCAATGTTGCTCCAATAATGTCACTGAATACCAAGCGTTGATAGTTTGACTTGAAATGGCCGCAATTACACTTACAAGCCTTTGGTGACTCTCAGTTGGTGATCAATCAAATCTTGGGAAGTTATGAGGTGAAGAAGCCCGAATCGCACCATTATCACGATTATGCTCAAAAGTTGATATGATGACTTGGAGATGTAACCCTCCAACATGTGCCAAGAACAGAAAATAAGAAAGTTGATGTGTTGGTTGCCCTAGCTTTAGCGCTAACCCTTCCTGATCAAACACAAGTCACTATTTGCCAAAAATTAATAGTACCACCACCAAATGAGGACGAGTATACAGAAAATGAGCTTGAGTATATCGGCGCTATTTCTGAAGTCGCAAAGGAAGATTGGAGAAAACCCATTACCGACTATATATGTTATAGGATACTTCCAGAAAATCCAAGCAGAAGAACTGACACTCGTTGTGCGCCTCGCTTCCTTTAGTACAAAGACACATTATATAGAAGATCATTTGAGGAAATACTATTGCAATTTTTGAGAGAGGAAGTAGCAATCCAAGCTTTGCAAGAAACACACTTGGGAGTATGTGGATCACATCATTCTTAATTGAAGCTCCACTTTCACATAAAGAGAATGGGGTATTATTGGCCAACCATGGTAAATGCTTGCTTAGATTATGCTCGAAGGTGCAATGCTTGTCAATTTCATACATCAATCTCCCGAAGTATTACACCCAACTATTTCATCTTGGCCATTTGACGCTTGGGGGTTGGATGTTGTGGGACCACCATCAAAATCTTCTAGAGGACACTTGTACATGTTGGCTGCTGCAGATTACTTCTCAAAATGGGTTGAAGTTGTCACTCTTAAAGAAGTAAAGAAAGAGAATGTTGCAAATTTCATCCGAGTGAATATCATCTATCATTTTGGCATCCCTCGCTACATAATAATAAATAATGGCAAGCCATTTGACAACAAGTTAATGAACAAAATTTGTGATCTCTTTGGCTTCAAGGAGCATAAATCATCTATGTATCATGTTGCCACCAATGGTCTTGCTAAAGCATTCAATAAGACTATACACAACCTTGTCAAGAAATTTATCTCCAAGTCCAAATGGGATTGGCATGAAAGAATGGAAGAAGCTTTGTGGGCATATAGGATGACGTAGCGCAATCGAACTTAAGCAACACCATATTCACTTGCTTTTGGAGTTGAAGCAGTCCTGCCACTTGAGCGTCAAATACATTCCTTAAGACTTGCTATTCAAGAAGGGCTCACTGAAGAAAATGATCAACTACGTCTTGCTGAGTTAGAAGCACTTGATGAAAAGAGGCTAGAAGCCCAATAAAACCTTGAATGTTATCAAGCTCGTTTATCTCGTGCTTTCAATAAGAAGGTTCGCTTGAGGTGCTTCCAAGTTGGAGACCAAGTTCTCGCAGTAAGAAGACCCATGATTACTTCACATAAGTCTAACGGAAAATTTACCTCAAAGTGGGATGGACCATATGTCGTACAAGAAGCATATTCAAATGGTGCTTACAAGCTTGTTGATGCAGATGGCGTAAGGATCGTTCCTATTAATATAAAATTCCTAAAGAGGTACTACCCTTGATGTAAGATGATGCTCTTTAAGGTTCGCCTAAACTGCATATTATTCCTGTCCCGCAAGAGTATAAACTATGTACTGCACGACAAAAAAATCACTCACTCTCCTAGAACTACGTTGTGAAATGATCCTCTTCACTGAGGTACGTAGGCACTTAGAATCATATTCTAAGTTCAGTTGCATGGGTGTCAAAAAACTACATGTTCCCATTTGATCCGTCACATGAAAGTCAAAGCGATAAGTATTTTATTTTATCTTTTGTCTTATCAAACTTTAGACTTGTAAGAAGTATTGATGGGTCAATAGAAGGGGAAAGCCCTTATAAAGTATTAGTTTCTTTAATAGCATGCTTGAAGTTTTTAAATTCAGCCAAGTATGTAAGTTGAAGTCTTTAAATTCAACCAAGTATGCATATTGAAGTCTTCAAATTATTCAAGTTTGCAAGTTGAAGTCTTCAAAACCTCCAAGTATACAAGTTGAAGTTTTCAAATCCTCCAAGTATGCAAGTTGAAATCTTTAAAATCTCCAAGCCTGCAGGTTAGATTCTTAAATTAATCCAGCCAGTAAGTTGAAGCCCTCAAAAGTCTTTCAAGTTGAAGCATTAAAATTGCAACATTTGCAAGCCATATTTGAATGCAGAAACTTAAAGAAATGAGGAACTTCCATTATTTTTATTCTTATTGGCATAAATGTGGATGGAGCTTGGATTACTCAAACTTGAAATCAAAGAATAAAAAGCAAATGGAAGAATGCAATTAAAGATGTGTATAATGCTGGATATAAGATGAAACAAAAGGAAACATTATTCTCATTAAAAAAAATCGTATAGTATATCAATCAAACTTTAAAAGAAATAAACAAATCAATAAATAAAATCTAATCCAAACACAGTTTATCATTAATCAGTTCTTGACGCATAGCCTCTAGATGCTCTTTCTTTTGTCCTAGACCATTCGTCAAGTCTGTGTCAGAACATGCATCAAATTCCTTGACTGCAAATAAGGTTGCTAGCTTGGCTCCATCAACTTCATCCTCGACAGCTGTCAAAAGGACTTTCAAATCTTGCGTCCTTCTGCACAACACTCTTATCTATTTCTTCATATTATCCAACGACTCACGAATGGAGGAAACCTCCTCAACTTCATCTTGCTCCTCAAACATGGCATTTGTGAGACATTCTCCCGCTGCAAACAACTCTTTTCTGGCGCTTTCACATCCATTTCATAAAGGGTTGATTGTGGTTGATCATATGAAGCGGCAAAATCAAAGAAAGAATTCAATAACTTTTTCAAAGGTGAAACATCCACGTCTTCCAGTCCATCTCTTTGATAATTACTTGGATTTCATCTTTAAGAGAAGAAGCAGAATCTACATTTTTTCTCAAAAGTTTGCCCTTAATAACATCCCAAAAAAGTAGAAGTAAAATCTTTCTGAGTATCAAGGATGACTTTCTTCCCATCAAATATGGACATAGAAGTTAATGTATGTTTGTGTGCTTCATACCCCAAATCTCTTTAACCTCATCGCAAGAGACATAAGGTAGCCTCTTTTTCACTTGAGTCACAGGAGGTGGTTTCATCAAATATGAACAAGATATATACTCACCACTATCTTGTGACTTTTCTCGTTGTGGTGTCGCAATATTGTTCTCCTACATAAACAAGGAGAGGGATAAATAGTCAAGTAAAAAAAATGCTAAGATATAGTCGATAGAGTAAAGGTCTTAACCATACCTCATTGAGAGAGACTGTTATAGTCCTTGAAGTACTGCTCGCATTGTCTCACAATTCAACCACGAGTGGAATAGTGTCCTCTAGTACCCTTAATCTCCTAAAAAGACTTCCTTATTGCTACTTTCACTCTCATCTTGAAGCAACATCTTGGAAACATAAGCGGCTTGAGTAGGTGTCTTCATTTTTGGTGTTACCAAAGATAATTGAGACTCTATTTTTCGTTTCCGGAGTACCTTAACACCTAAAGAAGAAGGCATACCAGTATGTAAGAACAAACAGTATTAAGGACTTTGTTCTTACATACTTTCCCAGAACCTTCTAAATGTACGACGGGAATCGGCCTAGCAATATCCACTAAAGCCTGCAAATGATCATCAAGGAATTTTCCATGAGTTTTCTTCCACCAAGCTTGATATTCAGATCCAAAGGACTTTCCCACATTAGGTGTGATTGAAGGAAAAGTTGATCGTGATACAGATCGACTCATAGTGCAAATTCGCCAAAACATAAGACCTTTGTCCAAAGAAGCACTACGAATATCATTCTTCATGATACCAGGGATGTTTTGGTAGAATCCAAATTGATGACTGAAACGATGTGGACTATATGGCTCAATAATGAATGAATATCTACATTGAAGAGGGAGATAGTTAAAGCGAATACTCATGAAATAGCTCGCCTTCAACTCTGGTGCATGATTATTATCCTTATAAAAGTAAGGGTAAGTCTTATCCAACATAGTAGATGTCCAAGCCACATTTTCCCCACCATGAATGTATTTTCTCGCATCATTACTTTTGAAATACCTTGCACCACCCTCTCCAGAATATACTACTATAGAGGGAACAAATGGCCCATTGAAAAATGCATAATGAGTCTTGAAATAATGAGCAAGCCAACCATAAACATAGTGGATGGGGAAGCAGACTTTAATTTGATCAAGTTATGATAAAGTTGAGATCTTATTTAAACCATTGTAAATGATGGCTAATACAGGGATCGCAAGACTGATCTTCCTCCCACTCGCCATCAAGCTTGCCATCTTGAAAGTCCCTGGACGAACAAACTCACCCTCCTTATTGGGAAGGACGAAAGCACACAACCAAAAAGATAAGAAAGTTGTTAGATATGTTTCATCTCTTTTGTTAGCTCTCACTCCAAGTCCAGAAAACATCATTTCTTCGACATGTGATCATCTTGTTGTATCAGGTAAGCCTCCACTAGGATTATAGGTTAATTCGGGGTGAGCAGACTTCTTTTCCTCCCTCGGTGGAACAGCTTCATACCTATGAGGTTTCTTACACAAAAAACTTATCCACTTGCTAAAGGATACTTCTTGATTAGCCCCCCGAAGATGGTGAAATGCCGCAAACAATATTCACAAGTCCGAGGAATGTATTTTGTCCTCTTTTCATCAAATCCAACAAGTTCCCTAGCCTCAGGCAGTATTTCTTCATAAAGAGAACCCAAAATCGGTAAGCCTCCAAGAGTATGTAAATCCCATAAAGAAATAGATAATTCTCTGGCAGATGTAAGAAGTGTATTGGTTTTTGGGCACCAAGCTTCACAGAACGCTTGTAAAATATCTGAATTACGGTCATAAGTGAATAGAGATGCATAAACGACATCATTAACTTGGGCCATGCCCAATACCACTTGGCTCCTACCAAGTATATCCTCGGTCCACTCCCAATACCCTGAAATGTGATGATACTCTCCCTCAACTGTCGTGTTCCCCTATCGAATCTCGCCTTTAATTATGCGACGACCTAAACTTGGAAGAGAGTTGCAATATTAGCAAGATGATGATATGGTGCTTCAAGAGACCACAACTTGAGTAGATTGTTGGAAGTATGGGTGTGCACCGAAGTCCAATTCACCATATGGAATGGATTTTACAAAGAAGGCCACTGACTTACATATTGACCGACTAGTGGAGTATGAGTCAAAAATCGGGTTTGATCTTCTGCTTCTTCAATTTCAACTACAAGATGCCTAAGTTTGGTGGATGGAGAGATGTATTGCCTAAAAATCGTCATTTCTTCAAACTGCAAGGTATAAAAAGAGGTCGTTAGTGAGAAAACATGGGCATACAATAGCCACAAAAAAGGATCATTGTCAAGAAATTTCTTTGTTACTCTTAAGGCAGGCATGTGTATCCATCCTCTTTACGCCATAAGATTACCTCTTGATTACATTACTTAAGGTGGGGATGTGTATCCATCCTCTTTACACCCCAAGGATATCATTAAATTACCTTTCTTAGGGAGGGGATGCGTATACATCCTCTTTTCGCCTTAAGAATACCATAAAGTTACCTTTCTTAGGGAGGGGATGTGCACCATCCTATTTTTTCCTTAAAGTATACCATAAAGTTACCTTTCTTAGGGTAGGGATGTGTATACATCCTCTTTTCACCTTAAGAATACCATAAAGTTACATTTCTTAAGGCGGAGATGTGTATCTATCCTCTTTTCGCCTTAAGAATACTATAAAATTACCTTTCTTAGGGCGGGGATGCGTATCCATCCTCTTTTTCCCATAAGATTACCTCTAAAGTGAGGGTATGTATCCATCCATGCACACCTAAAGACCAAATTCTTGTGTTGTGATAAAACTCTCCATTGTGTAGCCTTCGTAAAATATAAGTGTTGCTACCATTGATCTGGAAAAAAAAGAACAAAAGAGTGATATAAAAGAAAATACAAAAAAAGGCAGGATCACCTGTTTTAGATCTTACGAATCGGTTCCAGGCAAAACCACACGAGTTGATGTTTAAATTATAAGGAGCATGTTGATAACGCTCAACTACACATCATCCGATACTAAGTGTAGGCAATCGTAATCTAGTATAAACCCAACAAAGAGTTGGGGTCTATCCCACAGGGAGTGATACAGAATGGAATTCAATTAAGAAGTAAAGGGTGTGTTCTAATAGGTTGTAGAAGTAGACATTATCGAAACACAATAAGGTAAATTAAAGGGGTTGACAATAAATGTCAGATGGGGGATTAGGTTTGTCAAGTAATAACTACAACAACTATGAAAACAGAGGAGTAATTAAGTAGAGAGGGATTCTTGGGGATGTGATCGATTAATTGCCAATTTCGCTATACAGGTGATTACCAATTACTGAAATTCGCTGAATCTTAGTGGGTAAGCTAGGCTATAAATGAAATAGCCATCTCTCGATCAACTATTACGATTCAGGCGAGTTCCCTTGAACCTCGACAAGCATAACAATAGAAACAACACAAAACCTCAATTAATCTACTCTCTCGAGCTAGATTGATAGGATTGAATTCAGATTCACTCTCTCGAGCTGAACCAACAATAACCCAATCTCTACAAACGCCAATCAATAACCTTGACTCTAAACCTCTTTCTCAAGCAAGCATCGAATACTGGACTAGAATTGCATTTGCCACTACAATTCATAAGTTAAACCTCAGTTATCGATTAAACCCACTTCAAAACAGCAATTAAATTAATAATTACTAACACCCATAAGCTAATTAAGACAATTAATCACATAATTACACTCGAAGAATGGGAATTTTAGCCACACATCATAAAAAGGAAAAAACAATTACCAACTATGTTGTCCATAAGCTGGGTAATAATTTCCAAGTCTTTATAATGCTTCAATTCAATTAAAATTCAAAACCCACATGAAATCTCTACTCAAAACTCTAAGAAAAGTGTTTGGGATAAAAAAATCTCTCAAAACACTCAGAACAGTTGTTCAGAATTTTGGACTCCTTCTACTCTTTTTAAAATTTCCCTTGTATACTCTCCCGAATTTCCAGCTTGTGGACCATTCGGCGGAGTAAGTCGTCTGTTGCCGACCACGTCGGCGATGCGCCAAATGCCTCGCTTCATCGTCTTCTTGACTTGCCTCAGCACCATTGGACTTTTGTAACTTTAGGCAATCGGGATCGCTGTCGCCGATCCATTCGGCGGTTCGCCGACTGTCTATTTCCATCGCCAAGTTGGCTTGTTCCCCAGGGCTATCATATTGTAACATTTGGCGAGCTAAAAAATCACTCGGCGGTTCGCCGAGTGGTCTTGGCAATCACCAGGATTGTAATTCTTCAACTTTATCGCTCCTTTTTGCCCGATAATATCCTTGCCTTGCTCCTGTGCCTACATTGCTGCAAATAAACACTTTAAGATCAGTTTAGAGCATAAATTAGGCATTGAGGACAATAAAACTATGAAAACAAAGTCCTAAATGAATCGAAATCTCAAACTTATCACATGTCCCTATTTATAGACAACTAAATAGCAGCTTTCTTTCCAAGTCTTAATTGATGTTGGTTTAGTCTTACAATTCAACAATGATAAGTATTGGTCCGACCGACCAAAGAAATACATGGCAGCGTAATATTTCTTTGGACTTTCACGAGAAAAGGTGTCATTGTTGAGTCATACAAGGAAGAAAAGTAAGTAATGGAGCACAATAACGTATGTGTAGAGCAACCTTATATAATTTCTAAATTACAATTTTTATATATATATAAAATTATATAAGTGTTGCATTACATATATTGAGCCTTCTTAAATTGACTGTAGGGATGATTTTAATATTTGATTTAATTTATTACTTCAAGTCTAGTCACGGAACCATGGTAAAATTGCACCCGGACAAGTCTTGAAGTAGGGGCATTTGTACTCATTTAAAATTTATTAAATATGAATTTATTAAATGATTCAGATTATATTAAATTCATGAATATATTAGTCCAAATAAATATTATGGATTAATATAATTGAGTTAATTATTTAAATCCAACAAATATGGATTTAATTGAAGCCCGCTTCATAAAGTCCATATGACATGTCACTTAAATCTGATTGGCCAAAGGGAATCATGTTCCAATCACAACTCCTCTCTTTTAAAACAATGAATATGGGTCCTCATAATTCAAAAGAGAGACCAAGAATTCTAATAAGAAGTTAGAGAAAGCTCGTAGATCAAAAACCACAGATTTCTCTACAAGATACAAGTTCAAAAAATAAAGAATTCAAGTGTTCAAGTTCAAGAACAATCAAGATCAAGAACGATCAAGATCATGACCATCAGATTAAAGATCAAGCTCGAATCCCTTGAATTTAACTAGAAGTCAAGATCAAGATGAAGTTCAAGTTCAAGAACGATCAAGATCGTCAAGATCAAGATAAAGTTCAAGTTCAAAATCAAGATCAAGATAAGATTCAAGTTCAAGGTCAAGATCAAGATAAGATAAAGTTCAAGATTAAGATCAAGACCAAGTTCAAGTTCAAGCTCAAGAACCCTTAAATTTATAATTAAAAAGACGAATTCAGAGGAATCATAGAGATTGTAACACTCGCACTTTAAATCAATAAAAGGATTGTTGCGATATTTTTCCGTTCTTGATTATTGTTTTTTCGATGTGAATTTTATTGTCTACACACACGTTTAATACTATGCTAAAAACTTACTCCCATAATTTTATCAAGTCCATATCTTTTTTCTTGTGATAGTTAAAGAAAAAGTACATCTTAAACTGAAATCTAGCATATTTACTATTTATTAATTACTCTCACTATAGCACTACTCTATAAATTTGATTTTGAAAAATAAATCTCAACAAACAAATTGAAAAGTTGATTTCAAAAAAACATTAAATAAGGGTAGAATTGTAATTTTACTTAGTTTCTTAATGCAAGTGAAATCTAAGATAGTGACATATAAAAAAGAACGGAGAGAGTATATTAATTTATTTATTAGTTAAAGAGGAGCTCAAATGACACATTCACATGTCCACTGTGTGTCCCTATTGGTGTGATAGTTAATCTTCCCTTTAATGAATTATATTTTTCTCTCTTTTATTATTTATTATTTTTATTTTTTATTATATTCATCTTCATAATTTATATTTAATTACCTATTCAATTTCTACAAGTAATATTCACAGTGGTCTACGCAGAAATTTTTATAAGCGATGTCACATTTTAATTTTTTTTTAAATACTATTACGTCATATTAAAAATACAATACAATACAAATAAAGTACAACCCACGTATAAATCACTTAACTTGGTAAATTTTCATTTTTGAAATGGATTCAAATAACCTCATTAAAAGTAATACTCCCTCCGTCCATCTTTACTGGTCCATGTTTGACTTGGCACCCCTTAAGAAATAGAAAATTTTACTATATCACCCTTATTAATTATCAGTCATTGAACTAAATATTGAAAATGAATAGTGCTTAATGCAAGGTAAAGTGGACACAAAACTGTCAATTATCTCTTAATTATCTAAACTGGATCAATAAAGTTGGACAACTATTGAATAAATAAAAATGAACGGAGAGAATATTAAACATTTTTTTCTTAAAATGAAGAATGTATGTCTATATAAGGCACCAAACAATCACTAAAAAATTATTATTTTATCTAATTCAATAAATTAAACTTAACTAATTTCATTGATGAGAGGGAAGAGGAAAGGGAAAAAATATAGAACAACAACTAATATTAATGGACAATCTTAATCTTGTCGCATTGGTGTTGTTTTGGCTGGCTAGTTCAAAATTTTGTTCATTCGCACGAGGTGAAGAATAAAAATAAATAAATGAAGCTTTTGAGTATTCAAATTCAAAATTGAGGCATCAAGCCAACAGAGCTGCAACATTACTTATGACAAGCAATGCCACTTTATTGGATTTTATCCATTTATTTGTTTTCGCCTTTTGATTATATATACGAATTTAATATTTTTTTCCAACGAAGCCGTGTCACGTGACACCCCTTACTATAAAGTAAATCCGCCCATGAATATCCATAACTCTCATGTTTTTCATATTCATAACCTTCAAATATTAAATTTTAAACTTTACAATATCTTTTGGTATTCCTCCATTTTTATCAATATCAATACATTTCTTTTTGTTTTATGAGACTCTTACCCAAAGCTATCCTTTTCATTTTATAGTTAAAGTAGTGAATTGCTTAAATCATTGAAATTCTACTATTAAATTGATGCTTAAGTTTGACTCGATGAAGAAGACTCTTGTATTTTAATAAATTATGGAGAAGGTATCGAAAAGAACATGATAAATTAGATAATGATTTTGTATTTTTTTTCATATATATTATTACAAGAGGTTGACGATTTTGATGACTTATATAATTACCTGATGTCGAGGATGTTCTTCTTTTGTTCACGCCGCTTTTTGTTATTTTCCCCTTCCCCTTTTTTCTTTTCTTCTACTGATTATTTACTATCCTAATTATTATTTAGGAAAAAGGCATAAATTCCTCCCTGAACTTGTATCGAAAAGTCAGTTACACGCTCAACTATTATGGTGACCTATTACACACCTAATCTTGTTCAAAGTGATATTAATACTCCCTTAGTATGTGACATGGCAACGAAAGTGTTTTCACCTTCCTTAAAGTGCGTGAGAAGAAAAAAAACACATGTTAAAATGACAAATTTGAACACATGACATTATTTTATTGGTCATTATATAATTATGTATTATAATTTTTAATATATTAATTATTTCGATCTTCTCTCTTTTTTAATCTTTTCATTGGTGGCCTCAATTTCTTTAAAGCATTTACATTTTCTTTATTTTGAGTTCTACTTCTTCTTAAGGAATCACAACATTTGTCACCATTGATTGTTTGATGGAAGCACATCCAACACTCTACCCTTAAAGAGGAACTCTAAAAAGAAATAGAAAGGAGTGGAGAAGATGATGACTTCCATAGAAAAGTTAATAACTTTCAACTTAAAATTCATGATTTTCCTGTTCGAACTCGCCAGAGGATTCACCGGAGAAGATTATCGAAAAATAATCATGAGAAAGATAATGATTCTATTGAAAATCCTATAATATTAATGCATAAAATTCATGATTATGTTGCCTAAATTTATTAAAAAGTTCATTGAAGAAAATGATTTCTCCATCTTTGTCTTCTCTATTCTCGTCAGAGCACTATCTACAACCACCACAATTTCCATTTTTATGTCACAAATCATCAATAGCATATTTGATTAATCATTACACACAAAGAATACTAATGAAATGCTTGATTTACATACATAGTTATCAAGATTTTTAAAGAATTTTACAGATCTGAAAATTTTATTTGTTTCACCGGCAACAATGGTGTTGCCCATCGCCTATCGCCGCCACCAACATCTCTATACTTCATAATCAATTTACTGACTCCTATTTTCTCTTCAGATTCTTATCTTTTCCTTCAATTTATGAACAATGGAGAAGAAGAAATAGATTTTTAAAAAAGAAATGTATGGTGGAGGAAGAAGATGCCCAATTTTTTATTTTTTTTTAAAAGTTTAAGAAAATATCAAGAGATAAAAGGTTTTTAAAAATTAAAATAATATTATTTATGTATGAAAACGCGTGTACATCACTTTTTTTTTACACAAAACTGAGATTGTCTTTGGAAGGGGGTATTAATATCACTTTGAGCAAGATTATGTGTGTAATAGGTCGCCACAATAGTTTGAGCGTGTAACTGACTTTTCGGCACAAGTTCGGGGGGGGGGGAGGGCCTACATAAAAACCCCAATTACCAACATTCGTTGGTAAATTGATCAAATTGGTTGGCAAATTGAGTTACCAACCAAATGCCAACTTATATTAATTTGTTGCTAAAAGGCTCGTCGGTAAATATTACCAACCGATTTTAATTTGTTGGTAAACACCCAAAGATGTTACAAAATTTTGAAACATGGCCCTGAAATTTCCGTTGGTAAATTCACCAACTAATTTTTGGTTAGTATATCGTTAGTACCTTTACTAACGAATTGAAAAGGAGTTAGTAAATTTTTTTCTTCATTAATCAATTCCGCTGGTAATACGTTGTTAATTATAGTAATTTTTTGTTGGTAATTTACCAATAAATTTTAAATACTTTTATTTTTTTTGGTTTCCCATCCAGTGTCCGGTACCCCCACACCGGAGTCCGACTAAATCCGGATTCACGCCGGGAAGTCCCACATTGGGGAGTAAAGCACTCCCTAACAAAGGCGACTCCGTACCCGAGGGGAATCGAACCTAAGACCTCTAGGTTAAGGATGATACAATACTTACCACTCCACCACAACTCTTGTTGGTAATAAATTTTAAATACGTTAGTATGATTATTTGTTTTTCTAATAAATTTACTAATTGATTGTTAGTCTGTTGGTAATATATTATTCAAGGCGACTCTGTATCTAGGGGAATCGAACCTGAGACCTCTTGGTTAAGGATGTAGGAGTACTTACCACTCCACCACAACCCTTGTTGGTAATAAATTTTAAATATGTTAGTATGATTATTTGTTTTTCTAATAAATTTACTAATTAATTGTTAGTTTGTTGGTAATATATCATTCAAGTTCAATGTTAGGTTAGCAATTGATTGACAATATGTTCAAAATATTATTAACTGAATGATTATCCAATAGTAAAATATTTATTAATCTATTGCATTTAAAAATCTAAGAGCACGAATATAAATCCAAAAATATTAATATCAAATTTATAAATCATATTTGAATGAAACAATGCAAAATCTATGACAACAAGTTAAATTAATCTCAATATGACACATCATTATATCAAAAAATTTAATTTGAGCACGTTTACCAAAAATATTGACCAAATCTAAATTTTGGCCAAAATTTAAAAGTTAAAACGCCTAACAGAACAAACTGAAAATGGAAGCCTCAAAACCTAAACCAACCATCCTATATAAAAATGACCTTCCAAAGCTAATCGCGCTGCCGAAATTCTCATCAGAGCACGTTTAAAAAAATGTTAAGCAAAGTCAAATTTTGACCAAAAGTTAAAAGTTAAAACACCTAACAGTACAAACTGAATATGAAAACCTCAAAATCCAAATCAACCATCCTATAAGACGAAAAATGACCTTCCAGAGCTAACCGCGCTGACGAAATTAAAATTTGAGCATGTTTCCCAAAAAAATTGACCTGATTTCAATTCTTTGCCAAAAGTTAAAAGTTAAAACGCTTAATGACACAAACTGAAAATAAAAGTCTCAAAACCCGAACCAACCATCCTATGAGACCAAAACTGAACTTATATGGCTAACCGTAGTGACAAAATTTCAATTCGAGCACGATTACCAAAAATATTGACTAAAGTGAAATTTTGGCCAAAACTTAAAAGTTAAAATATCTAACGGCACAAACTAAAAATGGAAGCCTCAAAACCCAAACCCTTTATCTTATTATATCAAAAATGACCTTTCGCATCTAACTGCACTAACAAAATTCTCATCTGAGCACGTTTATCAAATAAATTGACCAAAGTTAAATTTTGGCCAAAATTTATAAGTTAAAACACCTAACGGAACACACTAAAAATGAAAGCCTCAAAACCCGAACCAACCATCATAGTAGATAAAAAAATGACCTTTGGAGTTAATTACGCTGACAGAATTCTCATTTGAGCACGTTCACAAAAATATTGACCAAAGTCAAATTTTGGCCAAAACATAAGATTTAAAACACCTAACGGCACAAACAAAAAAAGGAAGCCTCAAAACTTGAACCAACCTTCCTGCTAGATCAAAAATGACCTTTCTAAGCTAATGACACTGACAGAGTTCTAATCTGAGCACGTTTACCAAAAATATCGACCAAAGTCAAGTTTTGGCTAAAATTTAAAAGTTAAAACGCCTAACGACACAAACTGAATAAGAAAGCCTCAACACTAGACGCTGATTTACCAAAAATTTTAACTTCAATTGATAAATTTACCAATAAATTTTATCACAGTTGGTAATAGTTACTATTCAACTAAACATTCATATGTAATATTACCATCTAATAATTAATATGTTGGTAAATTTTACCAATGGATTAATGATCGGTTGGTATATTACCAACTATTTTAATGATGTTAGTAATTTACTAACTACAATCTTTATTTGTCGGCAAAATTTTCAACTAATTGGAAATTGGTTGGCAAGTTTACCAACAAATTACATTTCGTTACTAATTTACCAACACATTTATATTTGGTTGGTAAATTTAGTAACACAATCTTGCCGTTGGTAAATGTTTGGTTAGTAATTCATTGGTAATATGTTAATAAATTATATCAGAGCTATGGATGAAGAGAAATATAAGAAGAAACATACTAGTAGAGAGTTAAGAAAAATAAGAAGAAAATTAAACAAATTATATCCAGAATATAAACAACTCAATATCACAAAAACTGATAACGACAAATTAGATCAATTAATAGATAATATATCTAAAATAGAATATAAATATATTCAATA